>JAEAOA010002087.1:580000-795000 GCA_016746295.1 Potamilus streckersoni
TATCTGGTCTCTGTCATAATTAATTATATTTCCATCAATATGCTGAGTTTTGTAAAAAAAATTTCATAATACTGTTTTATACATTCTAAAATATATTTTCTATTCTTTTAAATTATATAATTCGATTGTATTTCTTCTAATTTTTGCAACAATTTCTTTTAATTTCGAATCTTCTATAAATAACCCTATTCTTTCTATATAGATTCCCAAATTTACCTGCCCTAATTTTTATACCCTGAGTAATATTTTTCTCTATTTATTGCATTGTCTAATTATCTTTTTTCTGATTCTGTTAATGGCACGTTTTTAGTTAAAATTTCAAAATATGCAACTTTAATCCATTCTTTTTGTATTATCTTAGTTTTACTAAAATATTGTGATTTACGTTTAATTTCTTTTAGTGTTATTATTTATATTTATGTTAATTCCAAGTCATTTATAATACTCCCTTTTCTTTTAGACTGCATAGGTGAGATCTGATAGTGCTCCCTTACTCACTATCTAGCACGACCGCATTGTTTAATTTCCATATCTACACAGCACACGCAGCTCTACACAACCGTACACAGAGTATATGCAGCTTACGCAGCATACGCACAGCTAGAGGAACAGCTGTACGGCACAGCTCTACAGCTGAAGATATTGTTTGTGGAATGTGCTCTCCATGGTTGATCTTTGCAGACCATTTAGGGAGGCCCTCCTGCGATACATGTTTTTTTTTTCTATTATGGTGAATCTTGTCTAAAGTTAACAGTAAAGTTTTCTCAAAAGTGTTATATGTGTAAAATTATTTAATTTGTATAATAGTTTTTTTAATTTAAAATTCATCATAGTAAGTCCATGTGCCATCTAATGTTTCGTCTCTTTGAAGTAGATTTTTCCTCTGTTCTGCTTTGTTCTTCTATTTGTTTATTCTTTCTTATTTTTGCTTTTCTCTTATTCTCTTTCCCTCTCAGTTTCTTATCAGTCTAATGTGTTGTTTTCCCTGCTATTTGTGCGCCTAATGATGCCTGCAAAGTCGGAATCTTTGATACTGGCGTTTCTGTTGAGGTTGTTTGGACTCTTTAAATTGTTTGGAACAGGAGTTCTGTAGCTGTTGTTTTGGAAGCTGTTCTTGATTCGGGTTAGACATCTGTTGTTCTCGAATTTGCTTTGATGGGGAGTTTCGGATGTTATTTGGTTTAGATTGCTGTAAATGTTGTGGAATCCGTTCTTGATTCTGGTTAACTTGTATTTGTTTTAACTGTGGTTGTTCTTCTTGTACTTGTTTAATCTGCTGTTCTCGAATTTGCTTTGTTTAACTGTCGTTACTCTTCTTGTACTTGTTTAAGCTGTTGTTGCTGATGTTCTCGAATTTGTTTTAATGGGGAGTTCTGGATGCTTTTTGGTTTGGATTGTTGTAACTGGTGTTGATTTGGAAGCTGATATGATTCGGTTTAATGATCTGTTGTTCTTCTTGTATTTGTTGTTGATTTGTAGTTTTTGAGTCTCCTTGACCTTGTATCCGATTTCTCCACATCTACTATACTTTCTGTGAAATATGCAGCCTTTGTACCATGATTTAACCAAAAATCCAACTAAATAGAAGTCTTTCTTTACTTCTTTTAATTTTGTTTTTTTTTCTAACTTGAAGACCATATTCCCATTGCATATAGATGTACTTGGGATTTTATCCAATCTTGCAGTTATTACCGAAATTTGTAATTTTCCCTCAAATCTTGTTTTAACTATTTCTATAGGTATCTCTAGTGGGATGTCATTTAGGTATAAATTTCCTGTTTGCTTTTTGATCTATTTCAGAATTGGATTTGGTTCTTTCACTGTGATCAGGAGGTTTTTAATTCGCTAGTTGGTAATATTGGTATTTTACCCCTTGGTCTGATGATGTATCCTTTGTATCGGTTAATTGCAAAAGTCCTCTCTATTGAGTCTGGATATTGTACTTTCATAGCAACCGTTACATCAGTTGTAGGTAAATTCTCTCTCGGGATGTTCGACATGTCCAAAATTGTGCCCCCTCTCTTAGTAGGAACATTCGAGAAAAGAGCGCTCCTCTCTATCGATTCTTTTCACGTTGAAAAACTTATCTATTTCAAATTTCATCAATGTGTTCCTTGTTCCCATTTTTCACGTGTAAATGTAGCTCAACATCGTCTGTGTAATTAATGTATTCGGTTTTTCCCGTCTAAAGCACTGCGCACGTGCAGTGCAGGATAAATCAAACTCACTATTTCGAAATAATGTAAAATATACATTGATCACTCTCGGGTATCTTTGTACACGAAAAACGTAACCCGAGTACATTTACTTAATAATAAAATAATTTATACAATACCTCCCTCCTTAAAAAAGTGGCAACACTTTTAGAACAATTACGGAATGTGAACATGATGCAATTACGACAATATTCAATTCTGAACTCTGAAAATCATCTATTGATTACAACCTACTAAAAAAATCAGCTGACAATTTTTCCAATCCTCGAATCACCTCGATACGGACACCATACGATTACAAAAACAGCGCCATGGGCATCAATCTTGCTTTTGCGACCTTTGCATTGTTCAAGTGTAAAAGCGGCTGATTGTCCGTCTGTAAGGAAAACTCCCTCCCAAAAAGGTATGTATTGAATTTTCCTATCCACCATACTAAGGCTTGGCACTTCTTTTCAATAATAGAGTAGTTTTGCTCCCTAGGAAGCAGTTTCCTACTTGCATAATCAATTGGCAATTTCACCCCCTCCTACTCTTGTAGCAAAACATCCCCAAGCCCCGTAACGGACCCATCATTCCTCAGCACAAATGTTTATTCAATTCTGGCAATTTTAAGATTGGTGCACTTATCAGTCTCTGTTTTAAAGCGTTAAACGCATTTTCCTTGCAAACGCCCTCTCCTAGTCAAGTCTGTTAATGGACTAGCAATAGCTGCAAAATTGGCGACAAATTTCTTATCAAATCCAATCAAACCTAGAAAAGATCAAATTTATTTCTTAGTCTCCGGTCTAGGTGCATCTTTGATTGCATCTACTTTGTCTGGGTGTGGTTTCAACTGATCCTCTCAACTTACAAGATGTCACAAACATTTCAGGTTAGAATACCCTACACTACATTTTGCGGGCTTAGCTGTAAGATTATCTCTACGAAGTCTATCGAATTTCTTAACATGTTCTTCCAAGGTATATGTGTAAAAAAGATATTATCCACAACGGTCTTGAATACGAGAAAAAGGCAATACGCGACAGCGTTTACTAAACAGAAAGACATGACTCTAAATTGATAAAGACCTTTTGGAGTCGCAAATGCCGTTAACTCGCGGATATTATCAGTGATTGGTACCTGCCAATATCCTTTGGTAAGTTCAAACTTGGAAATATATTTATGACCTGCCAGTTTTGAAAACAAGGGTTCTATGTCTGACAATGGCTCTGCGTCAAACATAGTGATTTTATACAGCTGCCGAAAGTCAATACAAAAGCGGTTTTCCCGCCCTTTTTTCTGATTAACACAACGGGTGACGAGTATGGTGAATTGGAAGGTTCGATCACTCCCATGGCTAACATTTTTTCCCACTTCATCGTTGACGGTCTTCCGTGCATTAAAGGGTATTGGGTATCCTTTAATCTTGATAGATAATGATGTATTCAACTTGATCTCTTGTTGAATCAATCCAGTACAGCCTGGTTTGTCTGTTAAACGGTCTGTGTGATAAATCAGGGCATACACTGATCTGGTCTTTCCCTATGTCACTGGAGACGAATTCTGATTTGTCACACAACCTATTGTTTATCGCTTCTATGCATGCTACGTCAAAGACCCCTTTATCTATTCTCTGACTAGGTCTTTCTAAGTAGAGTTTCTACTTATTGAACCTATCCTGCATGCCATTGATGTAGTTCAATTCTTTTGGCATCGTCTTTTTACAAATCTCGCACTCACAACAAACCATGTTACGTCGCTATTCACAGCGGGCCAAAAGAATTTGCACAATACCTTAACCGTGATTTTATTCATGCTCAAATGGCTTGATAAACCCGACTCTTGCACGATTTTGAGTACAAGCGACCTGAATTTATGGGGAATAACTCGTTGTAAACACCTTTAGGAGTAGTACTCTATAAATTAGACCCTTTCGATGTAGAGATCTAGAGGACCCACTGTTCCTATAGTTTTCTACGGTACCCGACAATATTTTCTCCGCCATCGCGTATAAAGTATCGTAGCGTAGTATTCTTGCTCCTTCAGAAATTCGTCGTGGAAGATATCTGTAATGGCTTCTAAGCAATTGCTCATCACGAACGAGGCTCCGTTTCACGACCACGCTAGTGCACATCGTGTCTCGCAAAACAGTCACCTCTTGGCCGTTGACAGTGCCATTCGCCGTCGGTATCCTTGCTTCTGGGAAAATATACGTGCCGATCGATTGGGTAGTGTCGTGACTGATTCCGGCATGCACTACTGACTGATACTCTGTCTCTCGATTAGTCGGCTGGGAAACATTGAACTTTCCATTTATCGGCCGTCTACCTTCAATGGCTACTGTCACTCTCTGGACTGGTCCCTTCCGCTTTGGACGATTGGGGGAGATATGACCCAACTCCTTGCAAATAAAACATTGCTTGTCTTTATAACTTCCCTGATTATTTCTACTAGATTTTTCAGAATCCATTGGTTTTGGTCCCTGGCCTGATTACTTAGTTTCCTTCTCGAGAGGTGACGTTCTGGGAACATCACCGAGTTTCAGGAAATTTGTCCGCCTGTGTGGCCATGTCATATATTATTCTGAAGGATCTCTCCCTCTAGAACAAATACAACTCATTGACACAAGTAGTTAGTAACTGGTCCCGAAGAAAAATGTCAATAAAACCCTCATATGTCTTCGCGATTTTACCACATTACACCCATCGGTGCAAGTAATTACAAGTCATACTGACGAATTGAGTGAATGTCTCGCCTTTCTCGGGTTTGCTATATTTAAACTTCGTGAGAAATCCTAGCTCGGTTAGCTCGTATTTCTTCAGAAGTGCCAATTTCGACGCGAAATAATTAAGCAAATCCGTCACGGGTAAACGAGAATAAACATCTAAAGCATTTTTCTTAAGCAAAGTACTAAGCTGAAGCGACCGATCAATCTTTATTATCATTTTTGTACATTGGCGTACCTTTCAAACATGTTATGGTAGTTGTTCATGTTATTTTTATCGTCTTCAAACGGGGGTAGTTTTGGACCTCTCAGTTTAAAATCATGTTGCCCCTCCCGTTTGGTTTGCAATAGCTCAGAACACCTTGATTTACCCTTTCTAACTTCCTATCTTCTATCGCTAAATCTTCTAAACCCGCTTGTTTTTCTAACTCCCTCCTTTCCCTCTCTGTTTCACTTTCTCATTCTATCCATTCCTTTTCGGCCTGATTTTCTAATTCTATCTTTTCCTTTTCGGCCTGTTTTTCTAATTCTATCTTTTTCTTTCCGAAAACCCTTTGTCTTTTGTGACTCACCTTTCTAATTCTACCAACTTCCGTTTGGCTTCCCTTTCTTTTTCCCGTTGGTCACTTTCCCTAGCCTGTTCTTCACAAACAAAATTTCTCAGGGACTCCCCTTGTAACCAAACTCTTTCTCCAGTTCCACAAGTTCTTTCATCGTTGACAGTTTAGAAAATCTGATGGAACCATCCTAAAGTGGTGTATTATGTCAAACATTGAAATTTTTATACTTTGAACAAATGAACCGTATTCTCGAAAGGCAAAGACAACCTGAACTATGTACAATAAACAAAGTAATGCAAAATGGATACTTATCCTACTGCCTTGTCAAGAGCGTCTGAAACAAACAAAATCATACACTAATAATGATACGATAATAATGTTCTGCTAAATCCGAATAATCGCACTTCTGACACCATTTCTAACAAGATAACCAAGTTTGGGATTTTCGGTTTAACAACAAAACAACATTGATGGTAATGCAATACGATATTTAACGTTATATGCAAATAAAAAATGAAGTATGATAGATACGTGAGTGCATGGATTCAAATATTGGACTAATTAACATAATTAGCATTTGATTTTCAACATTTAGTGGATAATAAATAACTTGACGTGGACTTATTAGCATGAGAAATCCCGGTAGAACATCCGGCTAAACATTATATATTATTTGCTCTTTACAAACCTAGACGGAGTACGATCCAGAGCCACTTGAGCAGTTTGATAATATGTCTACGTCAGTTCTCTTTACTGTCAGTTCACTGTCAACTGCAAAAGCTGGTCATACAGATATATAATTTACATGATAAAATCCTATCAAAAAATGCAATACTTGATGGCGACATTAAACTAGCAATTTTACTATCTTCAATATAATCATAGCGCGTAACGTATTTTAATTTGGTGCCAGTTCAAAATCGCTAGCTTTTGATTTTAAGTTCTTATATTTTTATTCAGGTCACTAATATTGTAAGCCATTTGTTGAATATAAAATGTTTTTCATTGCCGATATCTTTTTACATTTGAAGCAATGTAAATTCGTCGTTTAGTCCAGTTTTCACGTTAGCCATGAACTGCCAGCACGTGTAGGTTGTTGTTGTTGTTGTGGGGTTTAACGCCATTTTTCAGCACAGGAAAGACTATACATGGCGGCCAGTATTAATGGTGGAGGAAGAAACCGGGAAATCACCGGAAAGAACCACCGACCCACGAGAAGCTACTGTCAAGCTCTCTCATATATCCACATTCGCCGAATCTTAGACTCGAACCCACGCAGATAGAGGTGAGATGGCAGTGATCCGTAACGGACAGCGCTTTAGACCACTCGGCCACTCGGGGCCCCGCACGTGTAGGAAATTAATCAAATTTCATACCGTTTTATATTATCAAGTTGTATTGGCGAAATATAATTTACGGAAAAAAGTACGCTATCTTTAGCGGCTGTGTTAGAGTCTAATTTTATTGCTGTTGACGACGCAATTTATATAAAATTGTTATCTTAAATAGATCTGATTTATATTAAATCACTTTGATTTATATAAAGCTGCGGTATAAAATTTAAACTCGTCAAGTGCTAATAAATGTTCCAATATTAAATCATGAAGTAGGTCGATAATTTCATTGTCAATTTCAACGCAAACATTACCAGCCAGGTATGATAATATCAACAGCTTTTATCTTCATATCATTTCAGCAGTTGATGTATATATTTGCACAACAGTGGTATTTCAATTGTTTTCATCATATCGGCTAACTTTCTTCTAATCATCACAACTGTTAAATTTGTAATCCGAATTCAAATGTCAAGGGGATTATTGATCAGCCAATTTATGTTGTCTAGCAACAGGATTAAGAATACATGCTGTAAGAGCCTCAGTCAATTTTCTTCTTTCCTCATGAGATCTAGCAACATTTTTTGCGGCAGCTGCTTCTTGTTGTTCTTTAACAATTCCAAGCAAAGTTTTTTCCCACTAGTTGCTTAACTTCTTCTGACAGCGGTTTAGTTTCAGCTATATTCCAGTCGTGATTGCACTACTTTTCGCTTACATTCTGCATGAGATTAATCATCTTCTTTTAGATCTTCTATGTTTTCTGTACTTTGCACGTTTGTCTGTAATTATATATAGGGGCCCCGAGTGGCCCAGTGTTCTAAAGCGCTCTCCGTTACGGATCGCTGCCATCTAACCTCTGTTTGTGTGAGTTCGAGTCTAAAATTTGGCGAATGCGAAATATGTGAGAAAGCTTGCCAGTAGCTTCTCGTAGATCGGTGGTTCTTTCCGAGGATTTCCCGGTTTCTTCCTCCACCATTAATACTGCCGCAATGTATAGCCTATCGTGAAAAATGACGTTAAGCCCCACAACAACAAGAACTATGGAAACCAAAAACTTACTGCAAGTAACTGACAATACGACAGCGAACCATTTTAGTTGGATCGTGTGCAAGTTTACAAAATAAGAAAAAGTTCTACTAATTTTTTTTAGCAAAATTTCTGACGCCAACGTTGCCCAGTCCCTAAAGTAATATAAAACAACCAGTATTTCGCTAAATAAATCATTCGATATTGCAAAAACCCTTGGCTAAATAATCAGAATTAAGTTTCTTACTGCGTGATAGTGAAAAATACGATCTTGGTTTCTTCATTTCTTAATTATTTAGCGAAATATCATCAAAAATTATCTTATATTCATGTGAATCAAGTTGATTAACTTTAATAAGACCTGGTTCTTTGATAATAAAAGAGATATTTGCGAGCCTTAGGATGATCACGAAGATTATTATTTTATTTGCTTAATAGCTGGTTGTTAAGGGTTAATTGTAGAAATATAAACTCAATCGTAATTAAAATAATCTCCCAGCAGTCAATTCTGTAGCAATTATGTTTTAACGGTCCAGTTCGCCCAACAAAACAATAATGACAAGGTGGAAGTCTGTTGTTATTTTTATGTTTCACCAACTATTCACTATCAAAATTTAATAACGACGATTTTGCCATTGTGTGCTATATAATTCTACGTGATACTAAAGTGACTATTGCTGACAATGTTATGTTTATTAAATAAATAATGGGCTATTCTGCAACATTTGGAAAAAAATTGAAAGCTCCATCTCCTGTAAGCAAATCAACGAGTACTAGGTTTAGAAACAGTGTATCCGCAAATAAATGTTGCTGACACACAAGCTGTTAGTTATGCACAACTAACATCAGTTGACGACAACAAGTTAGACAATGCTGTCGGAACTTTAAGCAGTAATTTAGACATGTCAGAATAAAATTAAAACATTTAGAGACCATGGATCCATCAGCAAACTTAAATCATACACAAGCAGTATGATATGCACAGTTGAGGTATGTGGATGAAAACAAACTTGATTAGATCGGTGCAACAGTTGTAGGTAATACCAACATGTCAGGAAAAAAATATAAATTTAGAGACTGCATATCCGCCAGAAAACTTGAATGAAACGCAATATGTAATTTATTCGCTGAGAAAATCGGTTGACGACAATAAGCTTAACAAAATTTGCGACACAATGACATTCAACATTACAAAGAGCATTAATTCATAAACAATTGGACTACCAACAACTTCGCTACAAGCAGATGTTGATGCTATTAGTTATGATTAGTTGAAAAGAAGAATGAGCAACGTACTTTTAAACATCTGATGTATCTATGCCAAGTAATATAAACTTGAGAGACAGACAAAAATAACTATGATATGTGTTCCAGTTAGCCCGAATGATTTGAGAAAAAAGCTTATGTTGGCACTCTGTCTAGTGCTATAAAACGAACTAAAAACAATATTGGATAAATGCCAATACTTTATAAAGCAATTGACAATCGATTTTGAGTTTGAGGTAAGTTCATCAGCATATTATTTTTAAATTTACACTCATTACTCTTTTCTGTTAAATATGAGTGGACGACCAAAATGAATCTTGGAAATTTTGTATTAAAATTAAATGTCTCACTGCAATTATTATTTGGCAATTTCATTTACGAGGTCGATTAAACTCTAGTGTTGGTCGAATTTATAATTGGCAATTGGAAGGATCAAATGACGATATTAAGTGAATAACATTGTATAGCACAACACACTTACATTTCAACAGCACAATATGTTACAATCCCGACAGAAAACACTGTTAACAAGTGTTTATAGTTTCGAGTTAATGTTTCTGTTGCTGATCATTCATTCCCAGGAGTAACAGCATTACAAATAAATACACTCGACGAATAAATTTAATCTAATGCTATAAAATAATTGCAGAACCATAATTATGACTGTTGTGAGGGAATTTTATATCTTAATCCTTAAAAAGATGCGGGGGAAATATCACTAGCAGCACGTGCAATAAATGCAACACAAAATTACAACACCAATGATAAACTCTCCATTGTCAGATGAGTGAAACAATTGTTGATGTTATGCATATGAGAGGACAACAACTAATTGAAGCAATAGGAAACTTTGATACCGTAAACATATACTGTCATCCTGATAATTGTCTAGAAAAACAAAAACAAGCTGAAATAATGTTGGAAGAATATTTCTCGAGTTTAATTTTTAAAAAATAGATTTGATAATACAATCGACATAATAACAGAAGCACGTGGTGGAAAATAGAGATAAAAAAAACATAATAAATGAAAATCATCATGGTCCTGACAAGTTAGCAGAATATATACTAAAGACAATAAAAAGCAACTAAAAACAATATATTATTTTCTTTTCAAAACACAAATTTTTAAGTATATTGGTATGTACTAACTTCATCAACAAAGAAACGCTAGTCAATACAATTAACATGGCACCAGACACACTTACAAATCAAAGTGTACGCAAACGCAATTATGCCAACGATACGTAAAAAGACCCATAATTTGAGCCGATTAATGTGGAAGTGTCTCTAAAAATTATCAAAGATATTGATAATGAAATTAATAATCTTTGTGGTATTCGGCGAGAAAAGTGTTTTGAGGAAATTAGAACAATGTATGCATTAGTTCTTACTATGATATAGGTAAAGCCGGTGATATTCCATTTCCATCAATCAAGCGCTCCAGAAAATTGTCATTACGAAATTACTATAATGAGGTCGAAAAAATGTTCTCAACACAATGCGAAATATTATTGCTTAAAATAAATACTTTTCTTCTACTAAAATCCCTCCAAAAGTAATGCTACTAAATTTATATGCAATTATCAGATATCATGATATAACAATGTTATGTTAAATCAAATAAGTTGGTGTTAGTGTATATTGAAGAAACATACAGCAATTACAGTAATAAGATGAATGAAACAGATTTGCACGAAAGTGAATTAGGAGATACGTTTGACTTTTACGCTTGGTTAAATAACTATATGGTACTAACAGATAAACGATATAATGATACTTTGTCAGATGTTTATTACAAATATAGAATCTTTCTTGATGATCCTAACAGTAATAAAATGTCGCGATTTTCTTGATTCGATTATTGTTGCTACAACTTTTGTCTTTGTATAAACAAATTGTATATTGAACAAACAAATTATCGAATTCAATCACATTTTAGAAAAAATTCCAAATCAAGATGTTCACGTGATAATACTGCAATATTACAGATATTATCATAAAATCTTTGGTGTGTGAAAAATGTTATAAATGTTATATCAAAAAGCATCGGATAATATTATATTTACCACTGCTAATGACTAGCTAGTATAATTTCAAGTGGAGCATAAATTAAATAAGTTTTGTTAATAGTACCAGGCTCTGGTGTGTCTCTTGCAACAGCGTGTAAACAAAATTGAACCTCGACTTGTGACCAAAAAATGCCTGCAAAACATCCAGCATCCCCAACAAAAATTACTTGATCACATACGATATTAATTACAGGGAAGCATAGATGATATGGACAATTAATACGCGAGTTCGTTAACAGATATCCTACCAATGAGAGTCAGTAGTTATGAAAAAGATTATTATCATAAAAATGTGTTAATGATAGAGTATGAAATTTTGTTTATACTTTAGAAGCAATGTTTCAATCACTTCCTTACTCCAGCAAATTCCACAAGTCGTAAATCGTATTTATTTGAAGGGGTAGAGGTTCTGGGCTAGAAGTCTAAAAACTGAAAGTCTTGATGGGATAAGGATTGGTGGGACTTCGAGATGGCAATATGTACCTCAGCATCAAAGACTGTTTTCAATCCTATTTCTGGTCATGTACACTTCATTTTAACAGAAAGTGCACATGCATAACGTAACAATCTGGAAAAATTTTCCATGGAAAGAAAATCGCCTTTTCATGAACTGCAATGAATACAACCCTCACTTAAATGAATAAACAATGGAGATGTGTCTTGGGTGTGAGTGTGTATGTGTTTGCGTGTGTACAAATGTTTGAAATATCAATTCCATTTTTTCTTTCATTTCTTCATCTCTTAGTTCTAACGGTATTTGTAAATCTACTGTATTGACGAACCAAAACCAACAAATGGTTTATGCCAGAGGAATTTTAATTGTAAATAATATACAGATTAAATTATACAGATAACATAATTCTTATGTACGAAGCTTCACAGTTTTGCACAACTGTGTAGTCATATGGAAATGAATACGCTCGCATTATAGACCAAAGCAATTATATCACAGTGTTGACCTGCTGGGAAATCTCAGCCCTTGCTTCAGAAGTTGTTGGCTGAAAGTATAAAAAATATATGAAGAAATATAAACACCATAACGTAGAAGTTAAACTTAGCTCCAGCATCAACCCTTTGAAAAAAGCCGTATGGAAAACCAGCAGGACCAAAGCTATAGCCCCATTGTGTGGCTGTGGACAAAGCGATGCAGTATAAAATGAAGACTGCTTTCATCTTGGAATCTGAAAAATGCCTACTATCTGTGAATCGCCTGAAACCAGTAGATGCATTAGGAATTGACAGTTTATTGTGGCACATAGTACATACAAATAAGTATAACCTGGTCGAGTTCAGTAAAATCTGAACTCGATCTGTATGATCTAAAGTCAGTATCGATTTATAACACTATAGTTTGAACAAGCGACACTTTTATAACTACCTTATACTCTATAGGTGTGCTGTACATTTCTGTGTCACAGAGAAGGATAGGATTTTACGTTTTAGTCAACTGAACAGTCGTAGCTACTTATTTAGGCTTTTTTAATCACACGTATCTTACAACAATGTATCCAATGTGTCGTTAAAGTCAAATTTTGAGTTTAAACGTTAACTTTAAGTTACAAGTTTTTTGTCGCATCTTTGTACCCAAAGTTCGGTATGAGTATAAACTTCTAAGCGCTTGTAAATGTCTAATGAAATGAAATCTTGCATGATGAATGTCTAAGAAATATTAAAAGACTGCAAGGACGCAAGTCAATGTATATGATTTGCTTCGAGTTAGGATGTCAATAAATATCATTATCAAATCTCAAATGAGTTATCTATGGCATCTTTAGAATTATGAATGTATCTTCTGTAGTCAAATAATGGAATGGATAATTCAACAGGATGCCAAGGCTGGTAGGATAACTACAAATATGTTTCATGTACACTTTTTGGGTTTACTGAGCAAAAATAACAACAACAGTAACAAAACCCTAAAATGCATCGGTTTACATCGAATTCACAATGAGTGTTCTATTAATAAAATAGGTTACAAAATCGGATAAATTGATCAGTAAACGTACCGAATTGATAGATTATTGTAGTATAAAGCTATTAACTATTGGAGATCAAAATCTTGTAAAATAAAGTTACGTGACTAAAATTCCAAATTATAATATGAACGGTCGCAATAATGATCACATCCTGCTGGAGTTGATATACAACGTTATTGTTTATTACGTACTTGCTGTATCCTTTCCAATAAGAAAAAGAGACAGCTATATTGGTGAGGATTGGTGTCCTTTTAACAGAATAAAGCAGTTTTGTTGGAGTAATCAGTTCCTAACGTAAACGCATTTTGAAAACACCGGACACGAAAGACATTCTCCCCCAAGGCATAAAAACATCGTAACGGACTCAATATATTATCATCGCAATCTCTACTTGCACTCGCACACGTCCAGGAAAGGACAAATAATGTTACAAAGAAATGAAAGCTTACTTATACAAGCTAATAAATTATGCAGAGAAAAAGCAGAGTTTGGATTGTGTCTATTGAAAGAAAGAACATTGTTACGTCACACTTTTAAAATTACTATAGCCGACAGATTAAATGTTTTTCTCTACCGAAAGCTTAGTTATTTTTACTGTTTTAGGTATAAGCTTTCTAACATAATTCCACGTTTGCTATTAAGCGTACAACGAGCAATCACATGATCGTAACTGTATTTGTGTGAATTCTGGAGTTTAACATGCAGTATAATATACTTCTATCAATATTCTTTGGATATATATTTTCTCTCATTGCATTACAAAATGTGATCAAGTAATAAAAGTAAGACAAATAACACTGTTTTCCTGCATTCGAATTCGGACTCTAATTTGTCACTCTATTTTTGTTGTCATTTTCATACATCAAAATTTAGAAATATTTAATTCAATGCTGATTATCACCTGCATTTATTTTGTTTTGTCGAATGATCGTTATTTTAGTCATTCAACACTCAACTGGTAGGGACAGCGGTACTCTTCATAAACAAAATAAGGAAACAAAATATCCATAATAAATTTCATGTGTTAATAATGAAACAAAAATAATCTTTGTAATTAATTTTTTCTCGTATTTTCTTTATATTTATTACCTAATGAGAAATGTTAACTCCGAAAGTTAGAAATATACTGCAACGAAAGCATATTAAATTATTTGGAATATTTAAATGATCAATTCCATAGGAAAATACAAATGATCTGATCGGTCATGTATAAATTAATGGGTGCTATTTGTGGTTAACACTAAGTGATTGCTATTTAGAAATAGATGAGAGTTAGAATAAATTTTATATTATAGAATCGGGGCAGGAAACTTAAACCGGTTAAGTCAATTTATATTTAACATCTAGTCAGATACTCACTCCCTCCTAGAATATTAATAGTTTGCTGTGTATTGATGTAAAGTTGATTTCAATTCTACCATTCGAAGATGAAGAATTCAACGCGGTGATATAAAACATTTATTGGATGAGGCTTCCGTCACGTCTAGAGTATAGAAGATTTGCGATCAATGTAATTTAACATGTTTAGTATATAACACTGAAGTAAAATCTAAATTGAATTCGGTCATAATGAAATTCGAATAAGTGTAACTTACCTTATTCTTCGTACGTTGGTCCAGAATTCTTATGGATTGGTCTGAAAGAACATCTCAGCGGACCTTCTTATATACTCTGACGTATGAAAATAATCTACATGAGATTAGATAATTAATATTAAATTATCCATGTATTAGTTGTCATGACGACAGTTCAAAAGTTGCATTTAACCGCAAAGTTGAGAATATTTTCTGCAATTGCCGTAGATGCTTGCTTTAGCCTCCTGATAAAAATTGTGAATTGTTCAATTTCATTTTCTAAGGATTTAAGATCCTAGATTGTATTCCTGTTCACCTAATGGTCAAGAATGTTCGATGCGCATCTAATGTAACCCAGTTGTTAGATAGATATATTATGCATACAATTCCAATTGTATCATTCATATATATATATATATATATATATATATATATATATATATATATATATATATATATATATATATATATATATATATATATATATATATATATATATATATATATATATATATATATTATGTGTGCGTCTAATTGCACTTGATTATTAAATATATTTTTATCTTCTACAAGGAGAATCTGAATCATTGATAGTGTCAATACTTGGACCTGAATGTCATAGAACTACGTGCGAGTACGCTAAAGCTGATTCACAATGCAGTTTACGAAACTCCAAAAATTGAATTAAAAACATACACCCTTTAGCATATCAGTTTGCATAAACCAAAATAATTTTAAATGTTATCATGTTTAATTGATATGTTGTAATTCGTCACCTTGTTCAATTTATTGTGGGAAAGCTAAGATTGGATGACAAAAAAAAAGGTTAAAAATGACTGCTACTGCAGCACAAATGCATTAGATGTTTTCCATCAATTTTACACGTTGCAGCATCACATGTCATGCTTAGTACATGAAACTCTTTGAAGAGAAATACTAACGTTTTGTAATCAGTTTATTTTGTGGATCTTGAGTGATTATATAATCTAAATCATGCGAGCTTACACATTTTAAGAAGAATAACGTCTTTATAAATCGCCTTGTTTGAACGTGATAAACTATGTAACTGTTGACCCGTTGTAACATCCCATAAAATTAATACACGGCAGCCTGACAATTTCATATTACATTTATTTGATTGGCAAAAGCTGCATCTCGACTTTGTTACTGTTATTCAGAAATTACACGTTTCGAATTCTTTATTTTTTAATGAAATACTACTGAATAAGTTTGTGACAAAAAAAAAAACAACAAAAGAACTGGAGAGAAGTAAGTTCTTCCTCCTTTTAAAATTATGTATCAGTCATGGAGTAGAAACAAAATAAACTTATTTATAAATGAGAAAGAGGAGGAGGAAGAGAGAGGTGATCAGATTTATAAAACAACTACGATTAAATGTTTGAGGGAGTTTACAGATAAATTGGAAAGTTTGTATTTTCTATTACCAAATTATACATGTTCTTTTGTATGGATACAGTTTAGTCGCGAGAATTTTTGTGCGTTTTCAATCATTTCGAAAAACTAATAGTCTTACGTTCAATATTTATATGATGGAATAAAAGTATCTAATGACTGATCTCTGATGTTATTAAATTACCTGCTCTCACAAAGGAACGGACCTTTTTCTCAATAGAAAATATGAAGGATCACGAAGGTATTGGTACGACTGAGTATAATACATGTATGGCTTGACTGGGCTAAAAATCCAAAGATATCCGATTGTCGCATGATAAATAAGCTGGAAAGAGGGCGGATGTCGACAAAGAACATTAGTTTTATCATTTATAAATATTCTGTTCACCTATCAAAATTGAACGTACGAATTTGATAACCTTTTTTTTCGTTTGACTCTCAATATTCAGCAGAATTTTCTTATAATCATGAAAAAATGAGAAAAGAAAATATAATTTCTTTGCTAGGAGAGAAAAAGCTATGCATCATTGGTTAGATAAAATAATTTTTAAGTCATATCTTAAAAAAGTGTATTTTTTTAGGAAACCAATAATAAGGTTTGTGTGACTCCAAGTACATTATAAGTGATCCTATATATATATATATATATATATATATATATATATATATATATATATATATATATATATATATATATATATAGCAAATTTGGAGAATTGCTTGAACGAAAATATGTCGGCTGCAAAACAATTTTTATTTGCTCGTGGCTGTTTTTTTTTATAATCTTCTTGGTTTAAACCAATTGTTTTCAATGTTCCAAGGTACCGTATCCAGTAAGATTTATTTTCTTTCCTGGTTTCGAAACTCCAGTTGGGATTTTGTGCAATTAGAAAAAGTGCTTTTTCACTGAACGTATGGCCAGGAGAGGAGAAATCTTCTGCAACCTAAATTCTGTAAAGCTTCTTTGCTATCCTATCAGATCTATGAAGGTTGATCATTTTGTGTAGCTTTTCAGTTTTTCCAACAAACTAAAATCTAGAGATCTTACATCTCATGAGACATTACATTGTAGTTTTTGCACCTTTTGTTTGCACCATGTATGTTTAGTTTTTCCTGCTCACTGTGCTACAGAACATCCTGGTCTCTATCATATGTTGACAGGTTTTGCACCTTTTATCGCCACAGGGTCAGACTGACTAGGGTAGTCTTGATTAGTATATGACGTTAGCGACGCCCTGAAAAGGACGTCCTTGAGTTTGTTTTTTAGTCTCCGGTAGGCTACTAATGGCTTGTTTGGGTGGATTACCTTAGTGCATCTGACGATTCCACAATAGGCATGTATTTCCCGATGATTTTACTTATTTTGCCTGGATTGTTGATCAGGATAAATGGTATCCTTTCAGACTGTTCCTTCTTTCCATATTTTAGTAGGTCATCGTGGTTTGTATCTTTATCCCTTTAGGTTGCCACCGCAATTACGAATGAAACAACAGTTGTTTATTACACTTTGGTAAATAATTAACATCAACTGGTGATACAAGTCCATACAAATGTAAAGTTTGTTCTGGTATCACTGAGTATGCGAATCAGTGAGGACCAGGGCCTGTTGATGAATCCAAACTGACGATGTCATTTTCACTTACACGATGCAAGTTCAGCTCGCATATAACACCATGAAAATGTTTGATTCATTTTGTCGTCACGAGCTAATCAAGATTGGTCATTGGACGGATCCACGGCGTGATTATATCTGACATAGTAATCGAACAATTATGCCCGACGAAATTTGACGGCTCGTACCGGATATTCATTTCAATTTTTCATTAAGTTGAGCGAACAGTATTCAGCTACTCGGAGAAATTGCCAGTTAATTTAGCCAATACCAGGGTCATCTACACATGTACGAAAATAAATCATCACAAACGGATTGCTGAACATTTCTAAGTAATATAGACAAAAGCAATAAACTGGGTAAAGTTTCATGAAACCATTTCGTAAATATGCAAAAGCAGTGTTAATAATTTGATACCAGTCCTTATACGACCACAGACTGTGACATGGTCGTGCAGTGTGCTTGCAGCGTGCGTTTTCTACAACTTACCTAGCTCACATAAATTTTCAAGCATGCATTCTCACTTTCCTCTAGTGCATTTTTATGACACGGCAAAATTTACAGAAACAAATGTCTGCAGAAATTTCAGCTTTCAACCAAAGTTTCAGCGTTTATTCAGCTGTAAAAACAACCATACACTTGGCAGGTTTTTCTTTCCGTTAAAATTATGTACGGTCTTGGTGAAAAGATATGGGTAATGTTCAGTGAAATTTTGTATTTGTTAGCAGGTGTGGGTGGTGCTTGCTAAGAGCGCATTTTGATCCAAATGTTTGCAGGCACGTATGGAGGTGCCGATACTATTCGGCAAGATTGTGTTGGTAGGTAAAAGTGGATGATGGATAATAGTTATTGGCGTTGCTGAGTAAAATTGCTCGCTGGTTAGCAATGCTTCACTCGGTAGTAGGAGTAAGTGTTTGTTACCACTAATAGCTACTGGCTAGCAAGATATCGTGTTGGTCGATGGGAGTAGTATTGCCCAATACTCAACAAAATGTTCTTTTGTTCAAAGATATTCCAAAAAGGCTGACCTTCAGTTTATCTCCAATACTAGCACTCCCATTGACCAAATTCTGTGGACATTTTCATATGACATTTCCCCATATACCCAAAGAATTAAATGATGTCAAACCAATTAAAATCTTTTATTATTCACTTTCCTTTGTCTCTGGAGTCACATAAGTCATATTTTCACGAGTGTACCAAGAAGCTCATGCTGTAAACTTTCATTTTAAATTATGACTATTCATAATGTAATTTGCGGTACATAAAAATATGCTGACTTCATAATTAACAAGAATTATACGATCTAGGGAAACTTTTTGCATGTCTTCTCTCACCTCAGACGTTTTACAATAATACGTTAGTTACTAGAATGATAAATACAAGCAAAACATTATACCAACCCGTCAATTATCACAAATGTAATACACTACGCTCCTTGATCGTCAGGCATGTTCAATCTGCCTGTTTGCACTCATAGATCATGTAAGGTTAAGATTTAGATTGTTTATCTTCACTGTTGTAAATCTTTGGCATAAATTTTAAAGACTTGAAGTATTTACTACATAAAATATGGGGTATTGCATATATATATATATATATATATATATATATATATATATATATATATATATATATATATATATATATATATATATATATATATATGCATGTGTGTGTGTGTTTGTGCGTATACATGTCACTAAATATGTCTTTATGTTTCAAATAATATACCTTCATACTGGTAATATTTAAAAGCAGCAGAAAAACGTATATATAAGATATAAATATGTTTCACTACACAGTGGCATATAGCATTGATACCCTGAAATTATATTATGTTTTACTATAATCCCTCCGTTTTCTTAAATGTTTTTGTGTCCGGCTCATATCAAAGTCTTTTAAAATGCTACTATGAGCTGTCTCTATTGGCGCTCTGCAATAAGAATATAGTCCTAGAAGTGGAATGTTTGGTGTTAAGATAATTTGACTTTGTGGGAAATGATGCCACGTGTCTATGGCATGATGCCGCGTTGCTTGATATCGTAGATATAATACTCAAATTATTAAAGCTACGTTAAAAATCCAAGTCATACTCTGGCTGTTGTTTGTCCGACATGCCTTGTCATTAATATATTTGCATATATTTACTCAAACTTGACGTTTCACTTCCTGTTTTTTTTTAAAAAAAATTATTTTCTTATCTGACACTGTCTCTGCTCTGCTTTCAAGAAATTGTTTTTGTGTGTGTGTGTGTGTGTGCGCCTGATGCGGTCAGAACCTTAACAAATTTTAATGCAATGCACAAGTTGTCCACAGCATATATTTTATCGATGAGTCGTGCGACTCGCATAATAATAAACCATAAGTGTTTCATAAAAGTATCTCAGCAGTCTAAAATTTCTATCGAACCACATTAAGAGCTAAACTTCAATTAAATCAACGTAATTATATCCATGATGTGGACTATTCATCACCAGTCATTCTGTCAGTTTTGTAAAATTGTTTTACCCGTATCAATTTTCTGAATAAATGGCGCAATTCTCGATTGCTGTAACAACAATTTCAATATCTGTCATGGATACTGGTGGAAGTGCCATCAATCATTAACTCCGTGGATGATAGGATTGTAGAAGGGTTTATTATTTAAAAGATCCATAGTTTTAAAATCTTTATATATATATATATATATATATATATATATATATATATATATATATATATATATATATATATATATATATATATATATATATATATATATATATATATATATGTGTGTGTGTGTGTGTGTTTGTGTGTGTATGTATAAAGAAAGATACGGTCTGACAGACAGAGACAAAGAGACAAGCGGACAGAAAGCTACATTTTTACAATAAGATTTTAGAGCTTTCAAATCCGACCATTTGAAACTGGCACTCTTCTTGACACAGATGTCATCACTTTGGAGGACCATCCGTTCTATTTTGGTTTTGCTGTCCCCCCACGCGAAATATTTCTGAGGTAGTCTCTGATACCAGTTCATCTTCTTTCCACTACGGTCCAAATAAGCTTTTAAATGCATTAGAAAACAATTGTCTCTAATATATATTGATTAATGGAAGCATTGTAAAGTGATTTATTGCTTACATTGGGCGCACATTATATCAGGATATACTGAATAATCAAAGTGTGTCGAACGAAATTTAAAGGTAATAAGAAAGTTTGAAAGTAGCAGAGAATGGGATTCCTATTTTATACATACTCAATTCTGTTTTGGACCTAAAAATTGTATTATGACTAGTCATTTTAACAACGATATCAATCTAAAATTTTGATCAAGAGGTATATTAATAACTGAATATCAAAATTTAAGATGGAAAGACTATGCTTCTTTGCTTCGTTATCAATTTAACGAACTGGTCCAGTAGCTCAATATCATCCCTTACAGCCGTATATTGCAATTACTGCACAGAGTACGTATCTAATGTAAGATATACTAGCTGAAAAAGTTACATGGCCTATTGCTTTGTTTTTAAATTTTTAGATAGACGGCAAAAGTTGATTATTTCCCAAATGTACCAGGACAAACGAAAAAGAAAAAAATTGACAGTTAGAAGACCGAACGGAATAAAATGCTTCTGAAATGCACATTTTGCCGCCAAAATATGTCTTCAAATGTTGTTTCTCGCAATACCGAACTTGTATTAATTTCATCTTTTCTAGGATCAAATCTGAAAAAAGTAAGTAATTTTCTATCAAACATTAACCAAACAACACACTAAATTACCAACATCACTGTCAACAAAATTCTAGGCGCGACATATTACCGATGATTATGATCATGACGATGACGATGTCGAAGTCGATGATGGTGATGATAAAGGAAATAAATAAGTCTTATTTATATTTAAATTACATTTTTAATATACATTTTTATCCATGATAATATATGTATATTTGTAATTTGGTAAATAAAACTATTCAATAATAAGTTCAATGTGTATCTGACTACTGACAGATTTTACAAACAACATAGAAATCTAACATTTCTTTGTGGATATATATATATATAAAACATTACAATCTTTATCAATAGAGATGATCATATTTATCTTATTCTGAGTCTAAGATATTGGTATTCAAAAATTTGTATTTGATATTTGCCATGCTCTTTATTACTTTTTTAGCAATGCACTTTATTTTGTCGACAACTTATAATGCTGTAGACAGGAACGATTGACCCTGATCCTGAATCTATCTGGTGTCTAAACTTTTCAACTTGTTATATTTGAAAAATTGCCCATTCTTGTTGTAATATCTTATAGCAAAATCAGTCGTACTCTTCTATTACTTTTTTATTGGTGTTCATTTATTTATTCAAATTAGCATTCACTGGCAATGCAAGGTCATTATTATTAATATGGTTTCACTGAACATGAAATTGAAATTATGGTGAATTCAGACAAGTACATTTTGAACGCAATGTGATGCATCAAAAGACTGAATATCATCACGCTTTATGCAATTGCCACCTTACCACGTTTTAGACTTCAGGCACGTCAACACACTCAGTGTTCGAAATTAATTGTAAAAACACTGGAATTCAGTAAGAACTTTATATATTTAGACTCGGGAAGTACTTTTTTAATTTTCAATTTTCATTCTATGAAAAAAAATGTTTGATTGCAAAACTAGTCGGTTTTTGATTGTTTTTGTTACTTAGTGTACGATTATAGAGTCGTAACAGAAAATTGTTAAATCGTCCAATGGGTATAAATTTCTTTAGAATGTTTTAAACAAGGTTGTTTCTTTTAAAATTGAAAATTCACTTTGAGTAGGAATTTTCCAATTCTCAGGCATTAGTTCATATATCTGGGAAGCAATAGTGACAATAGCATGTGTTTTTGTACAATATCATCTAAAGTGGAAAACTTGGTTTCTAATCCATCACAGGAATGGTTAGAGTTCTTGCTACAGGATGAATCACTCCAGGTTGAAAAACAAATCATAATCTTTCTAGAGCGAAGTCTTTAATTTTCTTTGACATATTGAACCTTTGCGTGGAGTGGAGAGGGCTTCAGCCTGAGGCAAAATAAGAAATTGTTTTCATACAGACGTTGCCATCCGACCTTTTTGAGCAAATGGATAAATTGTTACAAAATGCTGCTTCTACAACTGTCGATTATTCTTTGACTAAAAAGTCTCTTTTGCCAGTACGTCTTCGACTCAACAGTTTTGTTTTTAAACTCATTTTCAGTCTCACACATGCACCTATAGTTTGAGTCTGGCACAAACTTTAGAAATAACTCGATAAGACTGACCAAAAATCCTTATCTCTTCCGACTTTCACTTATTATAAGAAAAAGTGGCACTTTTGTTTATGAATGCTACATATTAAGAAATCAACAGAATGAAGACAGAGCTTTTACAAATGCTCTGATATCTAAGTCACGAGGTCACGTCAAGTATTGACAGAAATACAGGATTGGGGGTCAAACAAATCTTAATCATATTTTATTATGGAGATTTATGAACCATCATATCGAAGGATTCTATATAACGTATTAGTGATGTTGTTATCCTCTCGCTACATCTTTACCAATTAAGGGCATTCATTCATAACTAGGCAATGACCTAGATGGAGATAAGGTGGTAGTTAATCAACCTGTAACTCACAAGTCATGACTGAGTCAAAAATGCAATCCTATTAAAATATCCTTGATATGTATCCTATTTGAGCTGGTACTAGAACTATTGCAAACAAAACTCACAAGAATTATGTTGATCAGGAAATTATTTCTGTAGTCGACACACGTACAGGTTAGGCTTTTGATGAAGTAAATTGTTCTCGACGTATGCAACCATCAAGATCCTTTTTTACCTATTAATTTCCTTTATTCTTATCAGGGTGACAAATGATAATTACTCATTGTCGAAGAAAACAAAGTATGACAAAATACAAAGGAAATTAGTTTTGAGGAAGGTATCATAGTTCTGGCTGCCTTGTCTATACCTCAGAATCCTCTTTAGGCTGAATATTATCTTTTAAATAAAGTTTCATCATCTATGACGACACCTGGAAAGATCACTTGGATATTATTTGTTACTGCTTTGATCAGTTGATCCAATGGTGAGTCTGCATTGCTCGGTTTGCATTTTGGTAATTGATTAACGTTCCCCAATTGGTCAGGCAATAAAACAAAGTTTCAATGGTCTATAAATTGCCATGAGGAATTTGAAAACTTACAAACCATACTTAATAGTACAGATGTTCTTTCAGCTCCATATTTTAGTAGTCATTTAAAATGTCTAACGCAAGTGATGTTTTTTTGGTGGACGACAATGTTGCAGATTGTCCCGTGGTCTATTTTACTGGAAGCAGCAGGGAAATTATTCAACGATCGACGATAACCTTTTGGCTCGTATTGTGCTTGCTGCATTCGAAGTGTATAAATTAATTCAGCTACCTTCTGCGACCACAATTATACAATATTCGTTATCGCAGTTCCCTTACCCTTTCGTGTTAGGTAACATAAAGAATTCAGAGAGTTTTAAGGTCTAAGTTCTTTTGAAATAATTCAATATTTACATTCAGACACTCAAATGAAAGTATAGGCTAAGTGTTAATGCACTTTCAAGTGTATATATGTGTTATATTGCTTTATGCATATTTTGTGTCATTGGTAAGATTCTGTCTTACGTAATGTTTATTCACGTAATATTTGACTAATATTTAAATGAAAGCTTTATTGAATTAATCTTTCTGTTTCATTATGAGTGTGGATGTTATGTATATTCATTTATTTGTTTGATTCCCTACTTGAATAATTAATAGAAAACCTAGTATACCTGATGATTCTGATGTTTTATTATAATTTCTTGTAATAGACCTTATCTTTTTGACGGCTTAGGATATTCTATAATGAAACTCTATCCCCTTTCTGGCTCTTTTGTTGTGCCTTACCTCTTTACTATCAGGTTGTTTACTTGATAATATATTTAATCTTGCCGTGATATCTTGATCAGAATCAGTCTTATTGCTGTGTTAAGATTCTCATTTGGGTGAAATTTATCTATTAAAAATAGTACAAGATAATCACCTATAATATTCTTGCACTGGAACATGTACTTTGGAATCATAGTGAATTCAGAAAAGAACATTTCTGAATATACTATTGTGATACATCAAAAGACGGTTAGTTACTTCATCACGCTCCAAGCCATGGGCACATTATTAAGTTTTAGACTTCAGGTACATCAACACTTTCAATGTTGGAATTTGATTGGTCAACCACCGGAATTAAGCCACAACTTTATGCATTTGTATTTGTGATAAAACTTTTTGCATATAATTTATAATACGGTAAGTTATTTTTAAATGTTCACTTTGCATACCAGAACAAAAGCAAACATTGTTCGAATTTTACAAAGCTTTTTGATTTTCGTTCTTTTCCGTTGCTTAGTTTCAGAGCATTGATTCGTAACAGGAGATACACATGAAAGGAAAATGGAAGATAAGTGTGTATGTATGACTGCATATATGTATGTATTGACGAATCAATGGATGGATCTGTATTTTTGTGTTTTAACGTATGATGAAAAATATGTCTTTGTTAGTGTATTTATGTGAGAGTGTTTGCATGAGTGTGTGTGTGATCATGTTTGTGTTATGCGGGATCTAAAAGAAAGAAAAGGAAAATATTTGATTAATTGAAAAATTATAGGTGGCCATGATTATTGCATTATTGAACCCATTCTTTGAAAGTTCTCTGTACTATTAAATTGAAAATTATTGTTTACCGAAATGCGTTTTATTATTTTATAACTAATTTCACTAGATAGTGTGATATTGTTTGGATTGTTAACAAGAAAATATTTACACGCTTAAATAGCATTTTTATGCGGAAAGTTGGTATATAGTGATGTTACGTCTAATAACATCACGAATGAGGTATCAGATAGCTGTGGAATAGATTTTAACTTTATAATGAAATCAGTAGTATCGCTAATGCATGACGGAAGTGATTTCATTGAAGATTGTCAAGCACTATGAATACATTTGGATAAGTTTTGTTTTATAAAATTCCTTTTTATGTTGACGTCATGCTTACTTATGTTTCGGAAGTTGATATATGTATATTAATATTCCTTGGTGTAGTTTTGTTGTATTTTTTTGTTTGAGGGGAAGGTTGAATGCATTCTTTGTTGCCGTTCCTACCTGTTGTTGTCATGATTTGTTGCTTTCCTGCTGCAATGTTTTCGGTTGTTAATGAATCATGTGCTGTTTTCCAATTTTTTTCAACTTGTTAACTTTTGTCTTCGTTGATCTTTCGGAAATTGTTCAGGTTTACATTCTGCCGCAAAATTTTTACTATTTTCTGTTGAATCTGTTTTCTGCAATATTTCTTGATCGAAATCAAAAAGGCCTTGCCCATATAGTTTCTTCTTACATTTATCCTTAACATTTTACATCTGTTGTTCTATGTTTAGAGATCATTTCTGTTGATACTACTGTTGTTGCATCGATGGGCTCAGACGCAGACATTCCGCCAATATTCCAAAGCGTACAATGTTCTCTGCTGTGGGAAATTGCATTATCGGCGTTGGTATTGATTTTTATCCCCATATATATATATATATATATATATATATATATATATATATATATATATATATATATATATATATATATATATATATATATATATATACTTACATAATGCTTTGAATATATTCTTGCTCTGTCAAGAAGTCAAGTAGAACGTTTCGAAATTAAAGCGAGCTACGATAGTTTTCAAATATTGATGCGTAAATTTCGCTTTGTATCATGCATATGAAATAATCATTAAAGATAGTATGTAAAATTGATAAATTGGATGTCGACATTTTTTACTTCTCAGTAAAGTTAAATTCTGACTTATTGGTAATTTTTAAATACAAAGAAAATGAAACCCTCCAATTAATCACCTATAGACGGTAATATATGGTGATTATAATTTTTATGCTTCTTCGTATGATGTTTTACAGGGGGTTGTGTTTTTGAGCATGTGACTAAACATAACGTGTATTATGTGGATGTCAGACGTGATTGATTAATTATGATGTGACTTACATGCAAATTAATTCATAAGTCTTAGTATATAATGGAGTAGATAACGAAGTCTAGTGGTACATTCCTTCATACCGCTCCAAAGTACGAAGAAGAAGGTAAGTTGCGATGATTGGGATCTTATTCCAGTTGAGTTTACAAAACATTGGCTTCAGTTTGATATATTATCTAAGATAAGGTTAATCTCTAGTCCGTCTGTTCCAAAGTTGATGTAATTATGGACACACTTTTCGAAAGAGTTGAGTTTTACCCAATTTAGTTTTCATTTCATTGCTCTTAATCTATTTACAAGAATTTTTACATTCTCCAGGATTGAAATTTCACATTTCCAAACTGTTTTCTATCATATGTATTTAGCAGGTATTTTATTATAGCTTTCATTTATTTATGAATTGTATCGACTAAGTGTTAACTTCAAATAGTTCCCACTAAAAAATTTATGATCGATATTTTTTAGTTTTCAGATGTTAATATGTTTTACTATCATTACTGTTCTAATTTATTTATTGCTACTGAAGATAATAAGGGGTTATCGTTTAGAGACTTTTATGATAATATTATACTTGTACATTATCTTTTAAACATAAATTGGATTTTATACTTTATCCTTTTTTGTTTACCTATCTCGAATATATTTCATGTTTCTTGATTTATACGAAGTTATTCAATTTCTTGAAAATCTGAAATGTTTTTGATGTATTTAGTTTACATTGTTCATTACTCGTACAATGAAGGAATGAACAAATGAACAAATGCCTATAATATGAAGAAAAAAAAAATAAAATTTTGCATTGAACTGAAAGTTTAAAGTTTTAGAGTGTAATAATGATTTTTACCAACCTTTTCTCTAGTGAAGAGAATTAGTGTTTTACCTATAGCATGGTCTTTAAGAGGCCAGGGAATTTATAACCGATCCCAAAAAATGCGAACTTACTTGTTCCAATCGACGAATGAAATCCTACTTTTATATTCACTGACATTTATAAATGGCTATCAATCTTTAATCTGAATTTAATAATACAGTGATTAAGATATTGGCAGAGTCATGTCGAATAAATTGTGTGATACGGGGTTTTATTCATGTCACATGCAGCATTTTGGTTAGTGTGTACAAATGTAACGAGTAGTATGACTCGCAAATATCTTGAATTACTAACTCTTAGCAGCGGTTTTGTGACCAACCCTTCATCGTTCTGATTACAAATTTCACTCTTTATGACCAAATTGGAATAACCCAAACTAACAATGCCTGACAAAGTCATAATACAGAACCTCAGTCGAGCCAATCTGTATCATCGCGATATAGACTCTTACAGACATTCTAAAAAGCAACCGGAACACCTGTCGGTTGTCAGGCTAAGTTTATTCCGACATGAACACTCAGTGGAGACTTTGCAGATAATCATCACGATGATGGACTGTTTCCTATGTGAATAATATATCTTAAATGCGTAATTATCACCTAATTATAAGATTTAGTGGCCATTGTCATTTAAAAATATGAACAAAATAGATTGGTTATCTATTATATGATTTTGTGATTGAAAATCGAATGTATATAATTTTCTTTGTCTAATTCCTTGATACTGTAAATGCATTTATTACTGAAAATGTGATTTAGAAAAGAAAAAGCAGTTTAGTTTGTTATCTAGTTGTTCAGTTACCTTTGAAATAGATGCCAACGTGACAGATATACAGTATTAGACATTATTAAGCAAAATGGGTCATAACAAAGTATGGGTTAAAATTGGCACTTATTTAAGACTCTACGTATCATCTTTATTGCGTACGAATTTTTATGAAAGAAAATGTTGATTATTGTTAAATATGATTGTTGTTAGGCTGCTCTCTAAGATTCTATTTGATATTTTCAGATCCCAAGATGAAGTCAGTCATCATCTTATGCTGCATCGCTTTGGCCAAAGGACACTTTGGCTACAGTTTTGGTTCTCGTGGTTTTCCCTTCCGCGTTGGTCCCATGGGTGGTGGTGGGGGTGGAGTCGAGGAAATGAATCAAGGTGGTACCACTATGGTTGCAGGACCAGCATCGATTGGTTTCGGTCGCGGACAATCCGTCAGTACTCGAAGGGGAACAGTGTCCAGCGCTGTAGGTAAAGGCATCAGAAGAGCCCCTCAAAATGCTGGTCAGATAGTCAAGGTTGGTCCCTTCACCTCTGTTACAGGCCCTGTTGGAACAGACAACCCTACTCCTGGTTCTGGCGATGGCAACGGACCTGCTGTTGATTTTAATTCTGCTTTTGGAGGATATGGCCCTTGGGGTTGGAAAAGAATTGGAGCCAATCCAAATGTAGTAGCCTCGGGGACATCTGCAGCTATTAGCGCTAGAGGAATTGCAGCATCAAGTGCCGTTCGTTCTCGTGAGAGTGGTCAGCAGATCGGGATCAGAAGCTCTGGAAAAGGTAAACCGATCTGGAGACCATATGGCCAAATTGGTGTAGCCGACTCAGTCTCCAGTTTTGTAGGAACGTCATTAGGCGATTTCCCATATGGTGGAATAAGCGGTGGTTTGGGCGAAGGATCAAATTTTGGCGATGGAATCGGTTCAGGTGGAGATGACGTCATAACGGGTGGTATTGGAATTTATCCTTTTAGTAAGTATTTTCGGAATCCTATAAAATTATTCTGCTAAACATGTATATACTCTAAACATTTCTTTATTCTAAACATTTGTTTATTCCAAACATTTATTTGCGTAACTGAGATGATGTGCATTCCATTTCATTCAAAATTTTGACAGTCCCCTATATGAATATGGACCAAAATATTGTCAACGTGTTATTTGTTTTTAGATGTGCATTTATTGTTAGAATATGTATGGAAGTGCAATCAAGTGATTGCCAGTAGAACACGCACAAACACACACATACAAGCACACATACACACGCACACACACATACACACACACACACATATATATATATATATATATATATATATATATATATATATATATATATATATATATATATATATATCAATGCTTAGTGATGCATGTGACACTCTTCACATTTACATTACAGAAATCACATTTCAGCATAGATTTGCTTTTACTTTCAGTCAAGAAATACTAAAAGAACTTCCTGGAATCTCTGATGATACATACCATAGACAACTTTTTTATTTAGTACCTGGACAATGACTTTCATCTATAATGTAAAGCTGTACAACCCTGAACGGTTTCAAGAATGCAGACCGGATAAATCGCCTACCTATTTTTCTGGTTTCTTGTGCATTCAGTTTGTATATTATGCATAATGGGATCTGACAATCGATAATAAATATATATCCTGCAATGAATTCATTCATTATGTGGTCATTGATGTCATTGCAAATTAGTTTATGTTATTTGTTCCTTATTCAATGACAATAACATCCTCTCCCTATCCACAAGCCCCTCCGAAAAACAGATATTGCTCCCAGTCTTTTATTAATCACGGAACATGCATTAAACAAAATAGAATTTATATTTCTTGTTTTGAAATACTTATAGCACAAGTCACACGGGTCCTTTGCTAATTTTAAATTAAATATAATTTGTTCTTTTAAAATTTAACACAACTTTTGTTTGACCAAAGTCTCATCAATCCTGATCATTGTATGCTATGCACCTTAACTGTCACATAGGAACTTCCAGATTAAAATTATCCATCGCTATAGACTTTTTCAATGTTGGCCATGTACAAAACTTGTTTGAAAACATAAGCGCTTAGAGTGGAATCGTGTCAATCAAATGCAGTACGAATCTGTCATCAATATGAGTAGCTTTCATTCTGATATCACAACGAGTGACATTCTGTCCGGTTTGTACTGGAGCACACATTTAGATTCATTTCGTCGAAAATGTACCTACCTACCTTTGCATTGATTGTACTTTATGCACCTCTCGGGGTGTCTATATAATAAACTTCCAAAGGTATATGAATGTTATACGAAGTGAACACTTGTCCCTTAAAAGAATATAGAATTGGCTGAAGATATATAAAAGAATAAATTATATATCACTACCAATGAGAGTCAGCAGTCATGAAAATGATTATCATAAAAGTGTGTTAATGATAGAGTATGAGATTTTGTCTTTACTTTAGAAGCCATGTTTCTTATTCTCCTTCTCATTCCAGCTAATAAATCCACAAGGCGTAATTCGTATTGATTTGAAGGGGAAAAGGTTCATGGCTAGAAATCTCCTAGCTAAAAACTGAAAGTCTTGTTGTGATAGGGATTGGTGGGACTCTGAGATGGTAATATGTATTTGTTTCGAGGTGGGCAGAGGTCCTGGTGTAGAGGTCTCATTTTTCTCTACTAATTGCGAAACATTGTTTTCATAACCGCAACATCAAAGAAGTTTTCATACCTATTTCTAGGCCGGTACACCTCAGTTTAACAGAAAGTGCACATGAATAACGTAACAATCTAGAAGTATTTTCCAGGAAAGAAAATCGCCTTTTAATGAACTACAATGAATACAACCCTAACGCATATACATAAGCAATGGAGATTTGTGTGGGAGTGAGTATATGTGTGTACAAATGTTTGACATATAAATTCCATTTTTTCTTTCTTTTCTTTATCTTTTAGTTTTTACGGCAATTGTAAATCTACGGTATTGACGAAACAGAAACAACAAATGGATTATGCCAGAGGAAATTTAATTGTAAATATTTTGCAGATTAAATCATACAGAAAACATAATCATTATGTACGAAGCTTCACAGTTCTGCACGACTGTAGTCATATAGAAATGAATACGTTCGCATTATAGACCAAAGCAATTTTCCAGGCACTCAGTCAAATATCAAAGGGTTGACCTGTTGACAAATCTCAGCCGTTGCTTCGGAATGTTTTGGCTGAAAGTATAAAAAATATATGTGAATAAATATAAACACCTTAATGTTGAAGATGAATTCGTCCACCATCTCTACATATTGTAAAAAACATAAGATATATTTCCTTTTCACTACCAATTATTATTTAAATGCCTACAATAGATTTCTAAATGTTTGTAAACATTCTCAATTTTTCGCATATCCTGAAATGAACAGCAAGATTAAAAGGCAGGCAAAAGTTTCCCTAAAGGAAATATTTAGCGTGCGCATTCCTTGGATGGTGGTGAAATAATATTTATCCTACTTTCTATAGGGATAGTAACTGCCAATTCCACCGGAAAGTTCTCCAAACCCGAATCCACTGCCAAAACCTCCGCTATATCCGACATAAGGGATATCGTCAAATCCTGTTGTGACAGAGCTAGAGCCAGAATTGAATATCCCAATTGGGCCTTGAGGTGTCATTACTGGTCTGCCTGTTCCAGAACTGCTGACCCCAGTGGGTTGTCCACTGACGCGAGAACCGACGACAGCACTAGCTTCAGCATTTCCTCTAACAGCGCCTACAATATCTCTGATCGATGGTACATATCCTCCAAAGATAGAACCAACATCAAGTCCGCAGCCACCGCCAGGCGCAAATCCACCCCCATATTGACCAATTCAATATCCTTGGCTGTTATAGATGTCATCAAGATTGTATGGCCCATGACCATTAACGAAGACATTGCTAGGGTTGTCAGATTCAAGGGGGCCTGTAACAGTGGCGATAGGACCAACCTTCATAATCTGACTTGCATTATGAGAAGCTATTTCGAAGCCTTTACCAACAGAGACTGATACTGATCCCATTGGAGTACTGACGCCATTTCTGCGACCGAAGCCAATCATTGCAGGTCCTGCAACACAGTGGCACCAGCGTTATTAAATCTCCCGAACCTAGCTCCAACATCACCTGAGGGATAAAAGCCGTATGGTAAATAACCAGGACCAAAACTATAGGTCGATTGTGTAGAATTCGACAAAGCGATGCAGTATAAAATGATGCTTGCTTTCATCGTGGGATCTGAAAAAGATATACCATCTGTGAGTCGCCCGAAAATAGTAAATGTATTAGTAATTGACAGTTTATTGTTGCACATAGTACATACGAATAAGTATAACCTGATCGAGTTCAGTAAAATCTGAACTCGATCTGTATGATCTAATGTCAGTACCGATTTATAACACTATAGTTTTTACAAGCGATACTTTTTATAACTACCTTCTACTGTATAGTTGTGCTGTACGTTTCTGTGTCACAGAGAAGGATTTCATTTGACGTTCTAGTCAACCGAATAGTCGTAGCTACTCATTTAAGATTCCTTAATCACACGTATCTTACAAAATTTATTCAATGTGTCACAGAAGTCAAATTTTGAGTCTACACGTTTAATTTCAGTTACAAGACTTTTGTCACATCCTTGTACCCAAAGTACGGTATGAGTATAAACTTCGAAGCGCTTGTAAATGTCTAATGAAATCAAATCTTGCATATGATGAATGTTAAAAAAATATTAAAAGACTGCAAGGACACAAGTCAATGTATATGATTTGCTTCGAGTTAGGATGTCAATAAATATCATTATCAAATCACAAATGAGTTATCTATGGCATCTTTAGAATTATGAATGTATCTTCGGTAGTCAAATAATGGAATGGATAATTCAACAGGATGCTAAGGCTGGAATGATACATAAATATCGTTTTCATGTATATTCTTTGTGTTTACTTGGCAACAATAACAACACCGGTAACAAAACTCTAGAGTGCATCGGTTTACATCTGTGCTATTAATAAAATAGGTTACACATTCTGCTAAATTGATCAGTAAACGTACCGAATTGATAGATGTTTGTAGTATATAGCTATTAACTATCGTAGATCAAAATCTTGTAACCTAAAGTTACGTGACTAAGATGCAAACTTGTAATATGAACGGTAGGAATAATGATCACATCCTGCTGGAATTGATATACAACAATTTTGTTAATTACGTACCTGCTGTATCCTTTCCGATACGAAAAAGAGTCAGCTATATTGGTGAGGATTAATGTCCGCTTTAAGAGAATGAAGCAATTTTCTTGGAATAAACAGTTCCTGACGTAAACGCAATTTGAAAACACCGGACACATCCTACCTTCGCCCCCAAGGCACAAAAACGTCGTTACGGACTATATATTTATATACTGCCATCACAATTTCTACTTCCATTCGCACACGTTCAAAAAAGGACAAATAATGGTACAAAGAAATGAAAGCTTATTTATCCAAGCTAATACATTAAGGACAAAAAAGACTGAGTCTTGATTGTGTCTATTGATAGAAAGAGCATTGTTACGTCACACTTTGAAAATTACTAACACGGATAGATTAAATGTTCTTCTCTACCAAAAACTTCGTTATTGTTACTGTATTAGTCATGAGCTGCTCCAAGCATTCACACGTTGGCTATTAAGCGTTAAACGTGCAAACACAAGATCCGTAGCTGTATGTGTGTGAATAATAGCGTTAAGCATGCAGTATAGCATCCGTCTATCAATATTCTTTGGAAACATTCTTTCTATCATAGCATTACAAATGGTGACCAAGTAATGGATGTAAGAGAAATAATGCAGTTTTCATGCATTCGAATTCGGACGCTAAATTGCCACCCTTGTCCTGTCATTTACCTACATCAGGATTTAAAAATATTTAATTCCCTGCAAATTGTTACATGAATTTGTTTTTTGTTTTGTCGAATGATTGAAGACTCAAATGGTAGGGACAAACGTATTATTCATAAAAATACGGAAACAAAATATCCATAATATTTCATGAGTTAATAATGTAAACAATTTAATCGTTTTAATTAAACTTTATCTCGTATTTTCTTTGTATTTTTTTTCTAATGAGAATTATTACTTCCGAAAGTTAGAAATACACTGCGACTAAAGCAGATATAATCATTTGGAATATTTAAATGTACAGTGCCATAGGAAAATACAAACGATCGGATCAGTCATGTATAAATTGATAGATCCTATATGTGGTTAACATTAAGTGATTGCTATTTCGAACTAAATGAGAGTTAGAAGAAAATGTATATTATATAATCTGGGCATGAAGCTGAAACATGTTAATCGGTAAGTCAATTTATATTTAATATCTAGTCAGATACTCAGTGTTCCTCTTAGAATATTAATAGTTTGGGGTGTTGATATAAGGTTGAATTCAATTTTACAACTCAGAGATGAAGAATTCAACGCGATGATAGAAAACACTTATTGCAAGTCTAGAGTATAGAAGATTTGCGATCAATGTAATTTAACATGTTTAGTATATAACACTGAAGTAAAATCTTAATCGAATTCGGCCATAATGAGGTCCCGATACGTTTAACTTATATTATTCTTTGTACGTTGGTCCAGCGATCCTTTGGAATGGTATGAAAGAACATCTCAGCGGACATTCTTATATACTCTGACGTATGAAAATAATCTACATGAAGATTAGATAATTAATATCAAATTATTCATGTAGTTGTGATGATGACAGTTCAAAAGATGCATTGAACCGAAAAGTTAGAAATAATTTTTTCAACTGCCATAAATGCTTGCTTTAGCCTCGTAATGAAAACTGTGGATTGTGTGAATTTTATTTTCTAAGGATTTAAGATCCACATTTATATTCCTGGTCATCTAGAGGTCAAAAAATTTCGATGCGCATCTAATTTAACCCAATTGTTAATTAGATATATAATGCATATAATTCCACTTATTTCTTGAATACATTATGTGTGCGTCTAATTGCACTTGATTGTTAAATACTTTTCATGTATACAGCATCTTCTACAATGTTAACCTGACTCAATGATAGTATCAATACTTGGATCTCAATGTCATCGAACAACGTGCGAGTACGGTAAAGGTGATTAATAATGCAGTTTACGAAACCCAAAAAAATAATTAAAAACACACACTCTTTAGCCCACCACTTTGCAAAAACCAAAATAATTTTTAAATGTTATCAGGTTTAATTGATATGTTGTAATTCGTCACCTTGTTCAATTTATTGTGGAAAACCTAAGATCGAATGTCCAAATAAAAACAAAAAATGCCCGCTACTGTAACACAACTGTATTAGCTGTTTTCCATCAATTTTACACGTTGCAGCATCACCTGTCAAGCTTAATGCATGTAGCGCTTTGAAGAGAAATACAAATTTGTTGTAATCAGTTTATTGTGTGGATTGTGGATAACCTTGAGTGATTATATAATCTAAATCATGCGAGCTTTCACATTTTAAGAAGAATAAGGTCTTTATAAATCGCCTTGCTTGAACGTGATAAACTATGTAAATGTTGACCTGATGTAACTTCCCATATAATTAAAACACGGCAGCCTGAAAATTTCATAGTAAATTTGTTCGATTGATATGTAGCTGGATCTCGACTTTGTTACTTTTATTCAGAAATTGCACGTTTTGTATTATTTATACTTTATTGAAATAATATTGAATAATGTTGTGTGTGACAAAAAAGCAAAAGAATAGGAAAGATGTTGGTTCATCCTCATTACAAAATCATTTATCAGTCATGGAGTAGAAACAAAATCAACCTATTTATAAATGATTAAGAGAGAAACATAGATAGATAGATAGATAGATAGATAGATAGATAGATAGATAGATAGATAGATAGATAGATAGATAGATAGATAGATAGATAGATAGATAGATAGATAGATAGATAGATAGATAGATAGATAAGAGTGATGGTCAGATTTATAATAATAAAAACTACGATTAAATGCATGACGGAGTTTATAGATAAATTGCAAATTTGTTATTTTTTATTACCAAATTATACATTTCCTTTTTTATTGATACAGTTTAGTCGTGAGATTTTTTTGTGCGTTTTCAATCATTTCCAAAACAAGGATTGTCTTTCGGTCAATATTTATATCATGGAATGAAAGTGTCCAATTATGGATCTCTGAGGTTATTAAATGACCGGCTTTCACAAAGGAACCGACCATTTTTCTTAATAGAAAATATGAAGGATCACGAAAGCATCGGTACGACTGAGTTTGATATATTTATGGCTTGACTCGGCTAATAAAACAACAGCTTTCAGATTGCGGCAGGATAAATAAGCTGGAAAGCGGGCGGATGTCGACAAAAATATTAGTTATATCATTTATAAATATTCAGTTCATCTATCATAATTGAATATATGAATTTAACAATCTTTCTTTCGTTTGAATCTCAATACTCAGCTGAATTTTACTATAATCGTGAAACGATGAGAAAAGAAAATATAATTTCTGTGCAAGAAGAGAAAAAGCTATGCATTATTGATTAGAGTAAAGAATTTTTAAGTCAAGTTTTAAAAAAGTGTACTAGGAAACCAATAACAAGGTTTATGTGACTCGATGTACATTATAAGTAAAAAAACATATTCATATTCCTGGAGGGAGATATCTTTTACATCAGTATGTATAATATTTTACAACAATACATTTTCGTTATACACTCACACAAGACTCACACGCACACAACATAAATATATGTACGTGTAAATTTATGTGTACGTGTAAATTTAATCCCAGATATTTCATTGTGATAATAGTAATTATCGGCTATTAAGCAAATTTAGAGAATTGTTTGAAAAAAAAATGTGTCGACTGCAAAAAAATTTAATTTGTTCATGTCTGTGGGTTTTTTAAAATCTTCTGTGTTTAAACCGCTTGGTTTCAATGTTCTAAGGAGGAGTATCCAGTAAGATACCTTTACTTTTCTGGTTTCGGAACTCCAGTTGGGATTGTGTGCATATGGCAAGTGGAGGAGAAGTGTTCTGCGACCGAACTTCTATAAAGCTTCTTTTGTTATCCAGTCAGATCTATGAAGGTTGGTCCTTTTGTGTAGCTTTTCAGTTTAACCGACAAAGTGAAGGCTACAGATCTTACATGACATGAGACATATTACATTCCACGTATTGTTTGCACCATGTATGTTTAGTTTTTCTCTACTCACTGCGCTACAAAACGTCCTGGCCTCTCATATGTTGACAGTTAGTTTGCACCTTTAATCACCACAGAGACCTCAAGGGGACGTCCTTGAGTTTTTTGTTTTGGTCTCCGAAAGGCTGATACAGGTTTGTTTTGGAGGATTAACTTTACTTCATCCGACGATTCCACAATAGGCATGTGTTTCCCGATGATTTTACTAACTTTGTTAGGGAAAGCCCTATAATGGGCCAAACATCACCGTCAGCAGCTAAAACCTCAACGCAGTAAACCACTTCCCCTACCTTGGCAGCACAGTTTCACAGAGTGTCACCATTGACGACGAGGTGAACCTCCGCATTGCCAAAGTCAGCGCAACGTTTGGCAGATTGTATGAGAATGTATGGAATAGAAGAGGCATCAGCATCATGACCAAACTAAAGGTCTACAGGGCAGTTGTACTCCCCACATTACTCTACACATGCGAGACGTGGACGGTGTATCAACGCCATGCCAGGATGCTGAACCACTTTCACACCACAAGCCTCAGGAAAATAATGAATATCAAATGGCAGGGCAAAGTCTCAGACACCTAGGTACTAGCCAAAGCAGGCCTTTTTCAGCATTCACACCATCCTGAAGCAGTCCCAGTTACGTTAGGCGGGACATGTTGTACGCATGCCAGACCACCGGCTGCCCAAGAGACTCTTCTATGGCTGGCTACAGCAAGGACAGAGATCACACAGAGGTCAGAATAAACGCTTCAAAGACAATTTGAAAGCTGCATTCAAAGCGTTTAGCATAGATCCTGACTCATGGGAGCAAACAGCTAGCGATCGAGTCACTTGGCGTTCCTATCTTCACAAATGCTCCAAGCTGCGTGAATCGAGCAGGATAGCAGTTGCAGAGATAAAGAGGCAAGTCAGAAAAGCACGTGCCAGCGACCCTCCTGAGGATGTCCCACTTATCCAGTGTCCATTCTGCAACCGAACCTTCCGCGCAAGGATTGGTCTTACCAGCCACCTGCGCACAAAGAACAGAACCAGCCCCTCCAACTCACGGATGACTAGAGTGGTCTTCGTCGACTCGACGGACGAACAACAACTAACTTTGCCTGGATTGTTGGTCAGGATAAATGGCATCCTATCAGTCTTTTCCTTCTTTCCATATTTTAGTAGGTCATCGTGGTTTGCATATTTAGCACTTTCAGATCTTTGAATAGGCTAGGTAAATTAAATGCTTAGATAGCTATTCAGACCGTTTTACGAATGAACCAACAGTTGGTTATTACACTTGGGTAAATGATTAACATCAACTGGTGATACAAGTCCATACGAGTCAAAATGTAAAGATTCTTCTGGTGTTAGTACGTATGCGAATCAGTGAGGACCAGGGCCTGTTGATGATTCCAAACAGACGATGTCAGTTTCACCTGTACGATGCAAGTTAATCTCGCATATAACACCATGAAAATGTTTGATTCATTTTGTCATCACGAGTAAATCAAGATTGGTCATTGGTCGGATCAAAGGCCTGATTATGTCAGTCTTAGTAATCGAACACCTATGTCCGACGATATTCGACAACTCGTACCGGATAATTATTTCAATTTTTCAGTAAGCTGAGCGAACTGTATTCGGATCAGCCACACGGACACATTTCCAGTTAATTTAGCCACCACCAGAGACAACTACACATGTATGAATATAATCGATCTCCAACGGATTGCATGACAAATCTAAGTAATCTAGTAAAAAGCAATAAACTGGGCAAAGTTTATATCTAATACTAGCACTCCCATTGGCCATTTCTGTGGACATTTTCACATGACATTTCTCCAGATAATCAAAGAAGCAAATAATGTTAAACCGATTAACATCTTTTTATTGTCCCTTTCCATTGTAACTGGAGTCTCAGAACGTCTTATTTTCACAATTGTACCAAGAAGCTCATGCTGTACCCTTAAATTTCCCGTTATAACTATTCATAATGTAATTTGCGAGATCATAAAAAAATTATGCCGAGTTCACAATTTACGAGATATTACTGTTTAGGGAAACATTTTGCATGACTTCTCCTGTCACAGACGTTTTACAATATGACATTTGTTACTAGAATGATAAATACAAGCAAAACATTATACCAACCCATCAATTATCAAAAATGTAATACACCATGCTCCTTGATCGTCAAGTATGCTCAATCTGCCATTTTGCACTCATACATCATGTAAGGTTAACATTTAGATTGTTTATCTACACTGGTGTAAATCTTTGGTATAAATTTGAAAGACATGAGGTATTTAATTTACTAAAAAAATGATAGGGTATTGCATATATATATATATATATATATATATATATATATATATATATATATATATATATATATATATATATGTGTGTGTGTGTGTATGTGTGTGTACATATTATTTAATGTGTCTTCATCTTTCAAAAAATAAACATTCGAATTGAAGTGGCAATGTTGCGTGATAATATTTAAAAGCAGCAGCAAAACGTATATGTAAGATATAAATATTTTTTTCACTACACAGTGGTATTTAGTATTGATACGTTGAAATTATGTTTCCTAGAATCACCCTGTTTACCTAAATGTTGGTGTCTGACTCATATCAAATACCGTTTTAAATGGTGCAATGAGCAGTCACACTTGGCGCTAAGCAATAAAAATCTAGTCTTGGAAGTGGTATGTTTGGTGTCAAGATAATTTGACTGTGTGGGACATGATGTCACGTGTTTATAGCATTATGCTGCATTGCTTGATATCGTAGAGATGTTATTCAAATTGTTAAAGCTACGTTAAAATTCCAAGTCACACTCGGACTGTTGTCTGTCTGACTGGTCTTGTCCTTAATAAATTTGCATATATTTACTCATTCCTGAAGTTTTCCTACCTCCATTTTATTTAACAAATATAATTATGTGATTATCTGACACTGTCCAATCAGCTCTGCTTTCAGGAAATCGTTTTTTTTTTGTGCGACCGATGAGGTCATAACCTCAACAAAGTTTGGTGTAATGCACAAGTTGTCCACAGGATATCTTTTATGAAACAGTCGCACGTCTCGCATAATAATAAACCAATAATAAACCATAATAATAATACGTATCTCAGATCAATATCTTATCAGTCTTAAATTTCAATCAAACAACATAAAAAGCTACGCTTCAATTAAATTTACGTCATCATATCCATCATTTGCACGATTCATGGCCAATCATTCTGTCAGTTTTTTAAAATTCTTGTTCCCTGTATCAATTGTCTGAATAAGTGGCCCAATACTAGATTGCTGTAACAGCAATTTCAATATATGGCATGAATACTGGTGAAAATGACATCTATCATTAACTACGTGGATGAAAGAGGTTGTAGAAGGGTTTATTATTTAAAAAAGCCATAGTTTGAAAAATCTATAGTATGTATATATATATATATATATATATATATATATATATATATATATATATATATATATATATATATATATATATATATGCAATAAACTGACGACGAACAGTGCGAAACTAAAAACTAACCAGCCTGAGCGCTTTCGACTCTTAATGAGTCTTTTTTAAAGGCAAATACAAAACATATATAAAACAAACAAATAAACACAAAAACGTTGTGTTTGTAAACATTTACATGCCCGTCTCCACGTGAGTTAAAATTATAAATACAACCAGCTTGTATAGACTTGTTGCGGATGCTGAAAACTGTATAATTCCCTAAAAGTCTACAAGCCAACGCGACAACTATTACTTTTTTGTACATTTATGTAACGCAGATTATATCCCGGATATTTGATTCTATACCGGATATTTTTATAGTAAAACTTGAAGGATACTAAGAAGATGTAGAAAAAGTTTAATTCTACTAGTGCATAGTTTTCTTTTTCTAGTATTCTTGGTTTAGACTGCTTGGTTTCAATGTTCTAAGACGGCGTATCCAGTATGATTCCTTTTCCTTCCTGGTTTCGGAACTACAGCTGTGGTTGTTAGCAATTGCGATAAGTGTTATATCACTGAAAGTGTTGCCAGGGGAGGAGAAGTGTTTTGCGACCGGGCCTCTGTACAGCTTTTTCTCATCCAAACAGATCTATGAAGGTTTATCCTTTTGCGTAGCTTTACAGTTTCTCCGACGTACTGAAGACCACAGATCTTACATGTGATGAGATAAATAAAATTCTCTGTTTTGCACGTTTTGTTTGGACCATATATGTTTAGTTTTTCTTTAGTCACTGTGCTAGTGAATGTCCTGTCCTCTATCATATGTTGACTGGTTTTGCATCTTTTATCGCCACAGGGTCCAGATTGATTAGCTACTACAGGTTTGTTCGGAAGTATTAGATTTAGTATGTCCATACCTCAGAATCCACTTTAGGCTGAGTATTATCGTTTAAATAAAGTTTCATTATATATAACGACATCTGGAAAGATCACTTGGAGACTATTCGGTAGTTCTTTGATCAATTGATCCAATGGTGAGTCTGCCGTTCTAGTGTTGCAATTCCTGGACAGACACATGGTTGAACATGATCAAGAGAAGCTAAAAGAAGTTATGGGATTTAGTATCGCTGAATTCCCTGTGTCTGTCAGTAAAAATCAACTAGTTCAATTTTCGGGTGTGGCACGATATTATCAGAAATTTGCTCCAATTTTTCAGTAATTGATTAACATTTTCCCATTTGGTCAAGCAATTAATTACAGCTTCAATAGTTTAAAATATGTCAAGAGGTATTTGGAAAGTTACAAACCATACTTAACAGTACAGCTGTTCTTTCAGCTCCATATTTTAGCAGTCATTTCAAATGTCTAAAGAAAATTGTGTTTATTTTGGTGGACGACAATATTGCAGATTATCCCATGAGGTTTTTTGTCTGGAAGCCCCAGGAAAATTATTCCACAATCGATAAAAACCTTTTGGACTTGTATTGTTGATGCTGCACTTTGAAGTGTATAAATTAATTCTGCTACCTTCTGAGAATACAATAATACAATATTCGTTATTGCAGTATCCTTACTTTTCGAGTTAAATAACATAAATAATTCAGAGTTTGAATGTTTAGTTTATTTTGAAAGAATTCAATATTTACATTCAGACACTCAAATGAAAGTATAAGCTAAGTGTATATGCCCTTTCAAGTGTATATATGTGTAATATTGCTTTATGCATATTTTGTGTCATTGATAAGATTCCGTCTTATATAATGTTTATTTACGTAATATTTGACTAATATTTAAATGAAAGCTTTATTGAATTATTCTTTGTTTCATTATGAGTGAAGGTGTTATGTATATTTATTTGTTTGGTTCACTGTTTGAATGATTATATGTTGTATAAAATTGTATTTCCTAACTGACCTTAGTGAAAGTCACGTTCAGTGTGTTCCTGATTAGCGGCAATGATTTTGTAAGCATCATATAATGTTTATAATAATTCTCTTTCATCATAAATGAAATATATGGATTATTATTAATAGAGGTAAATACTTTTATCTTAATCGGAGTCTATAATATTGGTATTTCCCAATGGAAAACCTTGTTTATCTGATGTTTCTCATGTTTTATTATAAGTTTTGTAATAGACCTTATCTTGTTGACGGCTTAAAATGTTCTAGAAATGAACATTTATTCCCTTCCTGATTCTTCTGTTGTGCCTTACCTCTTTTCTACAAGGTAGTGTATTTGATGACATATTTAATCTTGGTAACATCTTGAACAAAATCAGTCTTATTGCTGTGTTAAAATTTCCATTTGGGTGTAATTAATTATTCAAAATAGTACAGGATACTCATCAATAACATTTTTGCACTGGAACATGTACTTTGGAATCATAGTGAATTCAGACAAGACCATTTTTAAATATATTATTGTGATACATCAAAAAACGGTTAGTTACTTCATTACACGCCAGACCATTGGCATATTACCAAGTTTTAGAATTCAATCACATCCACACATTCAACGTTGGATTTGATTGGTCTATCACCGGAATTAAGTTACAACTTTATGCATTTATATTTGTGATAAAACTATTTGTATTTAGGTCATGATATGGTAAGTTATTTTTAAATTTTCACGTTGCATTCCAGAAAAAAGTAATCATTGTTTGAATTTTACAAATCCCTCTTTTCCGATGCTTAGTTTCAAAGCATAGATTTGTAACAGGAGATAAACACGAAAGCAAAATGGAAGATAAGTGTGTATGTATGATTAAGCATACATGTATGTATGGACGAATGGATGGATGGATCCATATTTTTGTGTTTTAACGGATGTGGTAAAGTATATGTGTTTGTACGTTTATGTAAGTGAGCGTGTTTGCATGTGTGTGTGTGATCATGTTTGTGTGTGACGCGGGGTCTAAAAGGAAGAACTGAAAAAAATTTGATTAATTGGAAAAGTATAGGTAGCCAGAACATGAAAAAACTAGTGCATTGTTATTAAGGCAATTAGGGTGCAAAGTGTCTAATTTATGAATCCAGCAAGTGTCTGTAATGAGTCTGCTCATGTCTCCATGCATAATATATATCGGCATGAAAGATACATTGAGTAAAGAGTGATTCTTGTTATCAAAAAGTCTTGTAATATGAGATGAAAGCTGAGGCTCTCTATAAAAAAAATTTCTATTAAAACTATGATTATTCATTCTCTTACAAACTTGTTGGAGTGTTTGTCAAACTTATTGCATATTACATTTTGTACAGGTTATCAAATATATCACATCAGTTGACACGTAGTTAGTGTTTTAACGTAGGGAAATCACCTCTTTTATATTAGCGCGACTGAAAGAAATACTTTCTCTTATGTTTGCACATTGAGAGCACCGGCCTGTATTATATTTAGATAATGGGAAATGTCTTTTTTATTTTTCTGTCTATTTAGTTCTAACTAGAAAATCATGCTAATTCTTGGGTCTTCTTTAAGCAAGAATTGGTTTATTTAAGTGAACTTACGCTGGTTTTATTTGGTAAAGTTAGGAGACTACAATAATAATTAATTATTATCCCTATATTAGGCAACGAAGGATTATATCGTATTGTCAGAGGAATGATATTTTTCTCAATTGTACAACTTATTGTGTTTCAAGCCTCATATTGAGTAAGATGCCGTACTTTGCTTAGCACATAGTCAATGATACTTTTATGATAATTTCAGTTTTGGAAATATGTCTTTTAAATCCTTCAACGCACTTTGTAATTGACAATCATCTGAAATAATGAGTCGGTATTTTATGGGATCACATAAACAATACTTTACATACTGTTGGATATTAGTTTCCTTCACATTAATATTTGTAAGGATAGTGTTATGAATATTTTAATTGCATTTACATCTAGATATGAAACATGCGTACTTGATGCATTATAAGTAAATTTAATCATCGGATGAAAATGATTTAGGCGATCAATGAATTTTTGTAGATCTTTAGTTTAGTGGTTCCAGATCATAAATATGTCATCTAAAATTCTTAACGAAACAGATGGATTAAACTTTACTTTTTGAAGGAAACATTTATTTAATTTACATATGAAAAGAGAAGTGTATGAATGAGCCATAGAACTATTTATTCCTGTACCCATTATTTGGAATCAGTTTGTATTATTAAATTGAAAATTATTGTTTTCCAAGATATGTTTTAATTTTTACAAATGTAATCACTAGATAATGCGCTATTATTAGGATTGTTAACAAGAAAATATTTACAGGCTAAAATGCCATCTTTATGCGGAAAGTTGTTATATATTGATGTTACGTCTAATGTCACCAGAATTAAGGTATCAGATATCTATGGATTAGACATTAAGAGTTAAATGAAATCAGCAGTATCGTTAATGTATGACGGAAGTGATTTCATTGAAGATTATAAAGCACTATGAATAAATTTGGATAAGTTTTCAGTATATGAATTACAACCTGATATAATGGGTCTTCCTGGATAATTTAAAGGTAAATTATGGTCAGATAGGATTAACACGGTTTATATTACCTCTTTTAATTTGTTTTTCCCTTTTTCTTTATTCCACTCTCTTCTACGTTTGAATCTCTGGAAAATCCTATTCATTTGTCTTGTGATGTATTCTCTATTAGTCTCTTGTATAATCTTCACCAGGGTTGGCAATTACTTTCTAGTGGTCGCTGTTTTTGATCCCCCTCTTGTTTGACGGCTTCTTCGTATGTTCTCTCTGTTCTGCCCTGGGGAGTCAAGTTTTCTCGTTGTTGTTCATCATGCTGATTCTTGCTTGAATTTATAAAATTCCTATTTATGTTGACTCTTATGCTTACTGACGTTTCAGAAGGTGATATATGTGCATTAATGTTCCTTAATGTAGTTTTTGGGGGGAAAGGGTTGAACACTTCCTTTGTTGCCGTTACTAATTCTGTTGTGATGATTTGTTGCTTTTCAGCTGCAACATTTGCGGTTGTTTATGAATTATGTGCTGTATTCCAATTTTTTTTCATCTTGTTGACTTTTGTCTTCGTTGCTCTTTCGTAAACTGCTCAGGTTTTCATTTTGCCTCAAAATTATATGTTTTTCTTGAATCTGTTTTCTGGAATAAAAAGAATAAAAAGGGGTTATCGTTTAGACAGTTTCATGAAAATCTTATGCTCGTAGAATATCTTATAAAAATAAATTGGATTTTATACTTTATCCTTTCCTTCTTTAGCTATCTCAAATATATTTCATGGCTTTTCATTCATACGAAGTTATCCATTTTCTAGAATATCTTAAAGGTTTCTGATGTATTTAGTTTACATTGTCCATTACTCATATAATGAAGGAACGAATTAATGAACAAATGCCTATAACATGAAGAAAGGAAAATAAAACTTTGCATTAAACTGAAAGTTTAAAGTTTCAGACAGTAATAATGATTTTTACCAACCTTTTCTCTAGTGAAGAGAATTAGTGTTTCACCTATAGCAGGGTCTTTAAGAGGCCAGGGAATTCATAACCGATCCCCAAAATGAAATCTTACAAGTACCAATCGACGAATGAAATCTGCTTTGATATTTACTGACATTTATAAATGGCTATCAATCTTCAATCTAAATTTAACAATACAGTGATCAAGATATTGGCAGTGTTATGTCGAATATACTGTGTCATACGGGGTTTTATTCATGTCACATGCAGCATTTTGGTTAGTGTGTACAATTGTAACAAGAAGTATGCCTCACAAATATATTGATTTCCCAACTCTTAACAATGTCTGCATGATCTACCCTTTATCGTTCTGATTACAACTAACAATGCCTGACAAAGTCATAATACTAAACCTCAGGCGGGCGAGTGCCAATGTGCATCATCACGATCATAACATAAAACTAGTTTCAAAATGCAAACGAAGCAATGCCATTTAATGGAAATACAGAGAAGTTATTATTTGTTCGTCTTCTTTTATTAGATTGAAAGGCTTGGGTTTTATTTATATTTACTAATTGTACATTATCAAAATCCTGTACGAATACAATGCTCTTTTGAATAGTAAGACACTTACAGATATTCTAAAAAGCGACCGGAACACCTGACGGTTGTCAGGCTAAGTTTATTCCAGCAGACTCAGTGGAAACTTTTCGGATAATCATCACGATGATGGACCGTTTTACGAGGTGAACAAGATACATTAAATGCATAATTATCACATATTTATGAGATTTAGTGACCATTGTCATGCACCAAAATATGAACCAAATAAATTGGTCATCTTTTCTATGATTTTGTAATTGCAAATCGAATGTAGATAGATTCCTTTGTCTAATTCCTTGATACTGTAAATGCATTTATTAAAGAACATGTGATTTGGATAAGATAAAGCAGTTTATTTTATCATCTAGTTGTTCATTTACCTTTTAAATAAACGCGTACTCGACATATAAACAGTACAAGACATTATTGAGCAACATATGTCCTTACAAAGTATGGGTTAAAAATGTCACTTATTTAAGGCACTACATATCATCTTTATTGCGTACAAATTTTTATGAAACAAAATGTTGATTATTGTTAGATATGATTGTTGTTAGGCTGCTCTTTGTTATTTTCATATCCCTAGATGAAGTCAGTCATCATCTTATGCTGCATCGCTCTGGCCAAAGGACACTTTGGCTACAGTTTTGGTTCTCGTGGTTTTCCTTTCGGCATTGGTCCCATGAGTGGTGATGGGGTGGGACGGGGAAATTTAATCAAGGTGGTACCACTGTGGTTGCAGGACCAACATCGATTGGTTTCAGTCGCGGACATTCCCTCAGTACTCAAATGGGAACAGTATCCACCGCTGTAGGTAAAGGCTTAAGAACAGCCACTAACAATGCTAGAAAGATTCTCAAGGTTGGCCCCATAACCTCTGTTACAGGCCCTCTAGGATCTAACAATCCTACTCCTGGGTTTAGCGGTAGCAATAGACTTGGTGTTGATTATAATCCAGCTTTTCGAGGATATGGCCCTTGGGGTGGGCAAGGAATTGGAGGTAATCCAGATGTAGTAGCCACAGGAGCGGCTATTAGCGCTAGAGAAAATGCAGCATCAATTGCCTTCCATTCTCGTAACAGTGGTCAGCATATTGGGACCCGAAGCTCTGGAACAGGTAGACCGATCTGGACACCACATGGCCAAATTCGTGTTGCCGACTCTGTATCCAGCTTTGTCAGAACAGGATTTGACCATATCCCATATGGTGGAAAAAGCGTTGGTTTGGGCGAAGAATCCGATTTTGGCAGTGGAATCAGTTCAGGTGGAGATGACTTCTTAATTGGTGGCATTGGAGGTTAACCTTTTATTAAGTATGATCAGAATCCTATACAAATATGCTGCTAAACATGTATATAATCGAAACATTTCTTTATTCTAAACAATTATTTGCGTAAATGATATGATGTGCATTCCATTTCATTCATAACGATGACAGACTATTATACGGATATTGACTGAAATATTGTACACGTATTGTTAATTTTTAATTGTGCATTTATTGTTAGAATATGCAAAGAAGTGCCTACTAGTGATTTGCAGTAGGACATACACACAAACAAATACACACACACACCCATATACCGTCACGACTAAACACGCATCACCAAAATTGATGGCACTGAATCGGTGTTATATAAGCTCGTGCGCAGCAGACACTCTCGCATGACGACCTAGTAAATAATTCATATATATATATATATATATATATATATATATATATATATATATATATATATATATATATATATATATATATATATATATATATATATATATATATATATACAGTCGTTCCATACTTCTATTAAAGAAATTAAAGTATATAGGATTTTTGTATTAAAAATAATTATAAATATATACCAGACTGAACAGTCTGTGTTATCCCTGGATTCTGTAGTATAATCTTGATGATAGTGGGCACAAATAATAGTTTATATATATATATATATATATATATATATATATATATATATATATATATATATATATATATATATATATATATATATATATATATCAGATACATTTACAACAATTATTTGCGCCATGCCTCGTTAAAAAAATGAAATTTAAGTGACACAATTAAATAGTAATTGGTTCCATCTACTATCAATGTGAGAATTTAAATTAATGTCATATTTCCAAAGTGATTTCAATATAAAGTTCTCACTATTAGAAAGTCTTGTTATCTCTGATGATACATCTCAAAGCCAACACTTTGATTTAATACCTGGACGGTGTCAAGAATTCTGACCGGTTAAATCGCCTACCTATTTTATTGGTTTGTTGTACATTTTGTTTAGATATTATGCATATTGGGATCTGACAATTGATAATAAATGTACCTCCTGAAATGAATCGAATCCATATTTGGTAATTATAGTCATTGTAAATTAAATTCTGTTATTTTCTTTACTTATTCAATGACAATAACTCCCTCTCTCTATCTACCCCCTAAAGGAAGAAATTTGACCCTTTCTTTTGTTAATCACGGAACATGCATTAAACAAAATAGTCTTTACATTTCTTGTTATGAAATTCTTATAGTACATTTCACATGGGTCATGTATGCGCATGTACTAATTTTAAATTAAATATAATTTTAACACTAATTTTCTTGAACCGAAGTCTCATCAATCATAATTACAAAGGAACTTCCAGACGAATATTATCTATAGCTATGGACTTTTAAAATGGTGGCCATGTAAAAAAACTTGTTTGAAAACATGAGATCGTAGTGTGGAATCGTGGCAATCGAGTGACATTGAATCCGGATTGTACTGGAGCAGACCGTTAGATTCAGTTCCTCCAAAATGTACCTACCTATTTTAACACTGATTGTACTGTAATCACCTCTCGGGGCTTCTATATAATAACCATCCAAAGGTATATGATGCTAAACGAAGTAAACACTTGCCCCACTTAAACGAATGTAGACTGAAATTCTAAAAATTGACACAAATTACTGAAATAGTAAGTGTTGAATGTATATATGACCCGTGTGACTTGTACTATAGACTTGTTATAAAAATATCGGAGTTGTCAATTATGTTCTCTCGAGTAGTTTGCACCTGTAACCATTATAACCGAGTTTGGAATTTTCGGATTAATAATAAAACACCATTGATTGTAATGCAATACAATACGTAATGTTATATGTAAATACAAAATGAAGTATGATAGATACATGCGTGCATGGGTCCAAATATTGGACTAATTAATGATGCAATACTTGATGGCGCCATCAAACTATCTATTACTTTTTACTGTCATCCTAGCGCGTAACGTATTAAAATTTGGTGCCAGTTCAAAATCGCCAGCCTTTGTTTGAAGTTCTTATATTATTTTTTGAGATCCTTAATATTGTAAGCCCTTGTGGAATTTTAAATGTTTTGCATTGCCGTTTTCTTTTTACATCTGGTGCAATGTAAATTCGTCGTTTACTGCAGGTTTCACATTAGTTATCAAATGCCAGCAAGTGTAGGAAATTAGTCCAATTTCATACCGTTTTACAGTATCAAGTTGTATTGACGTAATATAATTTACGGAAATAAAATACGCTATCTTTAGCGGCTGTGCTAGAGTCTAGTAAAACCGTTGCTGACATTGTTATTTATATAAAATTGTTATCTTAAATCGTTCTGATTTGCATTAAATCACCTTGATTTATATTAAGCTGCGGTATAAAATTTACACTCCTCTGATGCTAATAAATTTTCCGATATTAAATGATGAACTAGGTCATTAATTTCATTGTCAATTTCAGCGCAAACATCACCAGCCTGTTTTCATGATATCAACAGCATTAATCTGCCTATCATTTAAGCAGTTGATGTATATATTTTGACGAGTCTATGACATCTCCCCTACGGACATTCCCCACCTTCGATTCCCCCCACCAATATTTTCCCCGGACATTTCCCCCATGGACTTCCCACCTTCCCATCAAATAGAACGTTTTCCCCAGGTCATTTTCCCCATGATCTTAAAACTTAAATCATTTAATATGACATGTCGAAAAAAATTATATATATATATATATATATATATATATATATATATATATATATATATATATCTATATATATATATATATATATATATATATATATATGTGTGTGTGTGTGTGTGTGATATGATATGATATGATATAATATAATATAATATAATATAATATAATATAATATAATATAATATAATATAATATAATATAATATAATATAATATAATATAATATAATATAATATAATATAATATAATATAATATAATATAATATAGTATAATATAATATAATATAATATAACTAAGACTATCAAAACCAAAAACTTACTGCAAGTAACTGATAATACAACAGCAAAAAGTTGTAGTTAAATCATGTGTAACTTTATCAAATAAGAAAACGTTCTACTTTTTTCTCTAGCTTTATAATATAATTCATTACATTTATCTTTTGTTTCGTTTGTTTGTTTGCACGTTTGCAAAATGTCTAACGTCAACTTTGTCCAGTCCCTAAAATAATATAAAACAACCAGTATTTCGTTGAATAAATCTATCGATATTGCAAAAACCATTGGCTAAATAATCAGAATTAGGTTTCTTATTGCTTGATAGTGAAGAATACGGTCTTATGTTCGTCATTTCTCAATTATGTTAGTTTTAATTTCACCAACTGCTCTCTATCAAAATTTAATATTTTGCCATCGTGTGTTATTTAATTCTATGTTATATTAAATTTACCAATGCTGACAATGTTTTGTTTATTAAATGCATAATGGACTATTCAGAAACATTTGGAATAAAATTGGAATATTTATCAGCTGTAAGTACAGCAATAATAAACGATAAGGTTGAGTTATCTAGTTGCCTGAAAACAATTGTTGATACGATGACTGGAAATCTATCTAGCTGAAATCAACGAGTACTAGGTTTATAAACAGTGTATCCGCAAATAAATGTTGCTGATACACAAACTTTTAGTTATGCATGCACAACTAAAATGAGTTGATGGCAACAGGTTAGACAAGGCGTGCGACTTTAAGCTTTCATTTGGATATGTCAGAATAAAATTAATACATTTGGAGACAAGGTATTCAACAGGAAACTTAAATAAGTCACAAGCAGTAATATATGCACAGCTATGGTATGTGGGTGAAAACAAACTTGATAAGATCGGTGACACAGTTGTAGGTAATACCAACATATCAGGAAAAAAATATAAATTTAGAGACTGCATATCCGCCAGAAAACTTGAATCAAACGCAATATGTAATTTATTCGCTGAAAAAATCAGTTGACGACAATAAGCTTAACAAAATCGACAACACATTGACAGGCAACATTACGATGAGCAATAATTTAAAAAATCACTGGACTACCAGCAACCTCGCCACAAGCTGATGTTGATGCTATTAGTTATGGTAGGTTGAAAGAAGAACGTGCTCTGTGCTTTAAAACATCTGAAGTATCTATGCCAAGTAATATAAACTTGAGAGACAGAAGAAAAAAAACTATAATATGTGTTCCAGTTAGCCCGAATGATTTGAGAAAAAAGCTTATGTTGGCAGTCTGTCTAGTGGTATAAAACGAACTAAAAACAATATTGGATAAATGCCAATACTTTATAAAGCAATTGACAATCGATTTGAGTTTGAGGTAAGTTCATCAGCATATTATTTTTAAATTTACACTCATTACTCTTTTCTGTAAAATATGAATGGACCACCAAAATAAATCTTGGAAATTTCGTATTAAAATTAAATGTCTCACTGCAATTATTATTTGGCAATTTCATTTACGAGGTCGATTAAACTGTAGTGTTGGTCGAATTTATAATTGGCAATTGGAAGGATTAAATGACGATATTAAGTGAACAACATTGTATAGCACATCAGACACTTACATTTCAACAGCACAATATGTTACAATCCCGACAGAAAACACTGTTAACAAGTGTTTATAGTTTCGAGTTAATGTTTCTGTTGCTGAGAATTCATTCCCAGGACTAACAGCATTACAAATATATACACCAAACGAACAAATTTAATCTAATGCAATAAAATAATGACAGAACCATCAATTATAACTGTTGTGAGGGAATTTTATGATATCTTAATCATCAAAAAATGCTGGGGGATGTATCACTAGCAGTGCGTGTAATAAATACAACAGAAAATTACAATTCCAATGATAAACTCTCCATTATCTGAAGAAGATAACATTTGTTCATGTTATGCATATGAGAGGACAACAACTAATAAAAGCAATATAAAAAAACCCAGAATTTGAGCCGATTAATGTTGAAAGGTCTCTAAAATTTATCAAAGATTTTGACAATGAAATTAATAATCTTAGTGATTTTCGGCGTGAAAAGTGTTTTGAGAAAGTCAAGTGTAGGGATTGGTTCTTACTATGATATAGGTAAAGCCGATTTCCATCAATCAAGCGCTCCAAACAATTGTCATTACGACATTTCTATTACGAGGTCGAAAACATGTTCTCAACACAATGCGAAATACTATGGCTCAAAGTAAATACTTTTACACAGACTACCCTTTTTGGACTGAAATCACTCAAAAGATTAATGCTAGCAAATGTTATAGTCGTATATGCAATCATCAGACATAATATTCTAAAAATTGTTATGTTAAATCAAATAAGTCAGTGTTAGGGTATATTAATGAAACAGAAAACGAATATAGTAATCGGATGAATGAAACAGATTTGTACGAAAGTGAATTAGTAGATACGTTTGACTCATACGTTTGGTTAAAGAATTATGAGGTACTAACATATAAATGATATGGTAATACTTTGTCAGATGTTTATGACAAATGCATAATTTTCATTGATGATCATAACAATAATAAATTTGTGATTTTCTTGATTCGGCTGTTGGTGCTAGATTTTTTTATCTTTATCTTTGGATAAAATATTGTATCAGGAACAAGGAAATAACCGATTTCAATCATACTTTAGAAAAAAAATCTAAATCAAGATGTTGATGAGATAATGCAATGATGCATATATTATCAGAAAATCTTTGTTGAGTGAAAAATGTTACAAATATTATATCAAAGAGCATCGAATGATATTATATTTACCACTGCTAATTACTAGCTAGCATAATTTCAAGTGGAGCGTCATTAAATCCGTTGATAGTATTAGACGCTATCGTTTCTCTTGCATCAGCGTGTAGAAAAATTGAACCTCGACTTGTGACTAAAAAATGCCTGCAAAACAGCTAGTATAGCCTACAAAAATTACTTGATCAGATACGATCTTACTTACGAGGTATAATATATGATATGGACAATTTAATACGCTAGTTAGTTAACCGATATTCTACCAATGAGGGTCAGCAGTTATGAAAAAGATTATCATAAAAGTGTGCTAATGATAAAATATGACATTTTGTCTATATTCTAAAAGCTATGTTTCAATCACCTCTTACCTGGAGGTGGGCAAAGGTCCTGGGATAATAGTTTCCTTTTCCTCTACTACATGAGTAACCTTGTTTTCATAACCTCAGCATCAAAGATCAAAGACTATTCAGTCCTATATCTAATCCAATACACCTCAGTTTCACAGAAAGTGCTCATGCATAAAGTGACAATCTTGAAATATTTTCCTGGAAAGAAAATCGCCTCTTCATGAACTGCAATGAATACAACACTCACTCAAATCAACAAACAATGGAGATGTGTGTGTGTGTGCGTGTGCGTGAGCGTGTATGTGTGTACAAATGTTTCAAATATATATTCCATTTTTTCTTTCATTTCTTCATCTCTTTGTTCTTACAGTAATATTAAATTTACGGTATTGACAAAACAGAAAATTGCAGTAATTGGGTGAATGAAACAGATTTGTACGAATGTGAATTAGGAGATACGTTTGACTCATACGCTTGGTTAAAGAAAGATGAGGTACTAACAGATAAATGATATAATGATACTTTGTCAGATGTTTATAACAAATATAGAATCTTTATTGATGATCCTAACAATAATAAATGTCATGATTTTCATGATTTGATTGTTGGTGCTAGAACTTTTGTCTTTATATAAAATGTTATATATCGAACAAACAAATCATCGATTTCAATCACATTTCAGAAAACGTTCCAAATCAAGATGTTTACGTTATAATAATGCAAAATTATAGATATTATCATTAAAGCTTTGGTGCGTGAAAAAATGTTACAAATATGAAAATCATCGGATATTATTATATTTAATGACTAGTTAGTAGAATTTTAAGAAAAGCATCATTAAATGCGTTTTCGTTAATAGCATCAGGCACTGGTTTTTCTCCTGCAACAGCGTGTAAAAAAATTGAACATAAACTGTGACTAACAAATGCCTGCAAAACATCTAGTATCCCCTATAAAAATAACTTGATCAGATACGATCTTACTTACGGGGTAGAATATATGATATGGACAATTTAATACGCGAGTTCGTTAACAGATATCCTACAAATGAGAGTCAGTAGTTATGAAAAAGTTTATCATAAAAGCGTGTTAATGTTAGAGTATGAATTTTTGTCTATACTTTAGAAGTAATGTCTTGATCACCTCCTTACTCCTGCTAATAAATCCACAACACGTAATTCGTATTTATTTGAAGGGTTTGAGGTTCTGGGCTAGAATTCTCCTAGCTAAAATCTGAAAGTCTTGTTAGGATAAGGATTGGTGGGACTCCGAGATGGTAATTTGTATTTGTTTGGAGGTAGGCAAAGGTACTGGTGTAGAAGTCTCCTTTTCCTCTGCTAACTGTGAAACATTGTTTTCATAACCTCAGCATCAAAGACTCTTTTCAGTCCTATTTATGGTCAGTTACACTTCAGTTTAACAGAAAGTGTACATGCATAACGTAACAATCTGGAAGTATTTTCAAGGAAAGAAAATCGCCTTTTCATGAACAACAATGAATACAACCCTCACTCAAATCAATAAAAATGGAGATGTGTGTGTGTATATACAAATGTTTGAGATATCAATTCCAGTTTTTCTTTCTTCTCTTCATTTCTTAGTTATTACGGTAATTGTAAATATATTGTATTGACGAAACAAAAAACAACAAATGGATTATGCCAGATGATATTTTATTGTAAATATTTTACAAATTAAATCATACAGGAAACATAATATACGAAGCTTAACAGTTCTGAACGACTGTAATGATATAGAAATGAATACGCTCGCATTATAGAACAAAGCAATTTTCCAGGCACTCTGTCAAATATCGAAGGGTTGATCTGCTGACCAAGCTCAGCCGTTACTTTAGAATTTCTTGGCTGAAAGTAAAATAATATATATGTGCAAATATAGACACCGTAACGTAAACGTTGAATTAGTTCAACATCATTACACATTGTAACAAACATTGGAGATATTTCCTCTTAACTAACAATCATTATTTAAATAACAATAGATATCTAATTTTTTGTACACATTCTCAATTTCTCGCATATCCTTAAAAGAACAGCAAGATTACAAGACAGGCAATAGTTTCCCTATATGAAATATTTAACGTGTGCATTATTTGGATGGTGGTGACATAATGTTTATCCTACTTACTAGAGAGATAGTGACTGCCAATACCACCCGAATGTCCTCTAAAACCGAAATCCCCGCCAAAACCACCACTATATCTGCCATAGGGAAAATGGCCAAATCCGGTGGTGACAGAGCTAGAGGTAGAATCAGCTACTCCAATTATGCCCTGTGGTGTCATTACTGGTCTGCCTGTTCCAGAACTGCTGACCCCAGTAGGTTGTCCGCTAACGCGAGAACCGACCGTACTAGCTTCAGCATTTTCTCTAACAGCGCCTACAATATCTCTGGTCGACGGTACATATCCTCCAAAGGCAGAACCACCATCAAGCCCGTAGCCAGGCGCAAATCCATCCCCATGTTGACCAATTCAATATCCTTGGCCGTGATATATGTCATCAAGATTGTATGGCCCATGACCATTAACGCAGACATTAGTAGGGTTGTCAGATCCAAGGGGGGCCTGTAGCAGCGGTGATAGGACCAACCTTCATAATCTGACTTGCATTATGTGGGGCTATTTCGAAGCCTTTACCTACAGAGACTGATACTGTTCCCCTTGGAGTACTGACGGCATGTCCTCGACCGAAGCCAATCGCTGTAGGTCCTGCAAGCACACTGGAACCAGCGTTATTAAATCTCCCGAAACCATCTCCAACATCACCCCAGGGACCAAAGCCGTATGGAAAACCAGCAGAACCAAAGCTATAGCCCCATTGTGTGGCTGTGGACAAAGCGATGCAACATAAAATGATGACTGCTTTCATCTTGGGATCTGAAAAAATTATAAAATCTGTGAATCGCCTGAAAATAGTAAATGTATTAGGAATTGACAGTTTATTGTGGCACATAGTACATACGAATAAGTATAACCTTATCGAGTTCAGTAAAATCTGAACTCGATCTGTTTGATTTTATGGCAGTACCGATTTATGACACTAGAATTTGGACAAGCGATATCTTTTATAACTACCTTACACTGTATAGTTGTGCTGTATGTTTCTATGTCACAGTGAAAGATAGCAATTGACGTCCTAGTCAACCGAATAATCGTGGCTACTCATTTAAGCTTCCTTAATCTCAAATTTATGTAATGTGTCGAAGAAGTCAAATTCTGAGTTAAATGTTCACTTTCAGTTACAAGATTTTGTCACATCTTTGTACCCAAAGTACGGTATGAGTATTAACTTCGAAACATTTGTAAATGTCTAATAAAATGAAATCTTGCATGATGAAAGCTTAAGAAATATTAAAATATGTCAAGGAAGCAAGCCAATGGTATATGATTTGTTTCGAGTTAGGATGTCAATAAATATCATTGTCAAATCTGAAATGAGTTTTCTATGGCATCTTTAGAATTATGAATGTATCTTCTGTAGTCAAAGAATGGAATGAATAATTCACCAGGACGCCAATGCTGGAATGATACCAAAACATATATTTCATGTACGCTCTTTGTATTTACTGAGGAACAATGACAACAACAGTAACACAACTCTAGAGTTCATCGGTTTTCATCGAATTCACAATGAGTTTTCTTATTAATGAAATCGGTTGCAAATTCTGCTAAATTGATCGGTAAAGGTACCGAATTGATAGATTATTGTAGTATATAACATTAGCTATTTGAGAGAAAAATCTTGTAACCTAACGTTACGTGACTAAGATGCAAAAAAGTAATATAAAACAGTTTTGTTGGAATAAACGGTTACTGACATAAACGCAATTTGAAAACACCGGACACGATGGACATTCGCCCCCAAGGCACAAAAACGTCGTTACGGAATATACATTTATATATTTTCATCGCAAAAAAAACAAATAATGTTAAAAGGAAATGAAGCTAATATATTAATCAGAGTCTGGATTGTGTCTATTGAAATAAAAACCATTGTTACGTCACACTTTGAAAATTACTATCGCGGATAGATTAAATGTTCTTCTCTACCAAAAACTTCGGTTTAGTTACTGTATTAGTCATGAGCTGCTCTAAGCATTCCCACGTTGGCTATTAAGCGTTAAACGTGCAAACACAAGATCCGTAACTGTATGTGTGTGAATAATAGCGTTATGCATGCAGTATAGCATCCATCTATCAATATTCTTTGGAAACATTCTTTCTATCATAGCATTACAAATGGTGACCAAGTAATGGAAGTAAGAGAAATAATGCAGTTTTCATGCATTCGAATTCGGACGCTAACTTGTCACCCTTTTTCTATCATTTACATACATCAGGATTTAGAAATATTTAATACCCTGCAGATTATTACATGAATTTGTTTTTGTTTTCTCGAACGATTATTGATTTAGTCATTCAACACTCAACTGGTAGGGACAAACGTATTATTCATAAAAAGACGGAAACAAAATATCCATAATAAATTTCATGAGTTAATAATGTAAACAATTTAATCGTTTCAATTGAATTTTATTTCGTATTTTCTTTGCATTTTCTTTTTCTAATGAGTAATGTTACCTCCGAAAGTTAGAAATACGCTGCAACTATAGCAGATATAATCATTTGGAATTTTTAAATGAACAGTGCCATAGGAAAATACAAACGATCGGATTAGTCATGTATAAATTAATAGATGCTATATGTGGTTAACACTAAGTGATTGCTATTTAGAATTAAATGAGAGTTATATTACAAAATATGTTATAAAATCGGGACATAAAACCAAAATCTGTTTAATCAATTTATATTTAACATCTAGTCAGATACTCAGTCCCTCCTAGAATATTAATAGTCTGGTGTTTGTTTATGTAATGTTGAATTCAATTCTACCACTCGAAGATGAAGAATTCAACGCGGTGATAGAAAAAACTTATTGGATGTTTCTTCCGTCACATATAGAGTATAGAATATTTGAGATCAATGTAATTTAACATTTTTGCTATATAACACTGAAGTAAAATCTTAATCAAATTCGGCCATAATGAGGTCCTAATAAGTGTAACTTACCTTATTCTTCGTACGTTGGTCCAGCGATCCTTTGGAATGGTATGAAAGAACATCTCAGCTGACCTTCTTATATACTCTGACGTATGAAAATAATCTACATGAAAATTAGGTAAATATTATCTAATTTTTCATAAATTAGGTGTGATGATGACAGTTCAAAAGTTGCATCAAACCGAAAAGTTGAAAATAATTTTTTCAACTGCCGTAGATGCTTGTTTTTGCCTCCTTATGGAAACTGGATTGTGTGATTTAAGATCCACATTTATATTCCTGGTCATCTAGAGGTCAAGAATTTTCGATGCGCATCTAATTTAACCCAATTGTTAATTAGACATATTATGCATATAATTCCACTTATTTCTTAAATAAATTATGTGTGCGTCTAATTGCACTTGATTGTTAAATACTTTTCATGTATACAGCATCTTCTACAATGTTAATCTGACTCAATGATAATACCAATACTTGGATCTCAATGCCATCGAACAACGTGCGAGCACGGTAAAGGTGATTAATAATGCAATTTCCGAAACCCCAAAAATGAATTAAAAACACACACTCTTTAGGACATCAGTATGCAAAACGAAAATAATTTTTAAATATTATCATGTTTCATTGATATGTTGTAATTCGTTGTCTTGTTCAATTTATTGTGGAAAAACTAAGATCAGATATCAAAATAAAAACTAAAAATGTCTGCTACTATAGCACAACTGTATTAGATCTTTTCCATCAATTTAACACGTTGCAGCAGCATCTGTCAAGCTTAATACATGAAACGCTTTGAAGAGAAATACAATTATTTTGTAATCAGTTTATTTTGTAGATTGTGCATAATCTTGAGTAATTATATAATCTAAATCATACGAGCTTACACATTTTAAGAAGAATAACGTCTTTATAAATCGCCTTGTTTGAAAGTGATAAACTATGTAAATGTTGACCTGATGTAACTCCCCATATAATTAACACACGGCAGCCTGACAATTTCATAGTAAATTTATTCGATTGATATGTAGCTGGATCTCGACTTTGTACTTTTATTTAGAAATTACACGTTTTGTATTATTTATACCTTATTGAAAAAATATTGAATAATGTTGTGACAAAACAGCAAGCAATTGGAAAGAAGTAAGTTCATCCTCATTATAAAATCATTTATCAGTCATGGAGTAGAAACAAAATTAACCTATTTATAAATGAGAAAGAGAGAAACAGAGAGAGAGAGAGAAAGGTGGTCAGAGATTTAAAAAAAACTACGATTAAATGCGTGACGTAGTTTATATATAAATTGGCAAGTTTGTTATTTTTTCTATTACCAAATTATATATATATATATATATATATATATATATATATATATATATATATATATATATATATATATATATATATACATGTTCTTTTGTATGGATACAGTTTAGTCGCGAGAACTCGTTTGCTTTTTCAATCATTTCCAAACAAAGATTGTCTCTCGGTCAATTTTTATATCATGGAATAAAAGTGCCCAATGATTGATCTCTGAGGTTATTAAATTACCGTCTCTCACAAACGAACGGACCATTATCTCAATAGAAAATATGAAGGATCAATAATGTATTGGTACGATTGAGTATGATATATTTATGCCTTGAATCGGGTAAGAAATCAAAAGCTATCCGACTGCCTGCAGAATAAATAAGCTGGAAAGTGGGTGGATGTCGACAATAAACATTAGTTATATCATTTATAATTATTAAGCCCATCCATTAAAATTGAATAAAAAAATTTAACAATTTTTTTTTCGATTGACTCAATTCAAAGCTGAATTTTATTATAATCATGAAACGATGAGAAAAGAATATAAAATTTCAGTGCAAAGAGAGAAAACGTTATGCATCATTGATTAGATCAAAGAATTTTTAAGTCAAGTTTTAAAAAAGTGTAATAGGAAACCATTAACAAGGTTTATGTGACTCGATGTACATTATAAGTAAAAACAATACATATTCCTGGAGGTAGATATCTTTTACATCAGTATGTATGATATTTTTACACCAATACATTTTCGTTACACACGCACACATACACACACACACTCACACGACATATATATATATATATATATATATATATATATATATATATATATATATATATATATATATATATATATATATATATATATATATATATATATAAAGTGTAAGCGTAAATTTAATCCCTGATATTTCATTGTGATAGTAGTAATTATAATTATCGGCTATTAAGCAAATTTAGAGAATAGTTTGAAAAAAAAATGTTAATGTCTGTGTTTTTATAATCTTCTTCGTTTAAACCGCTTGGTTTCAATGTTCTAGTAAGCGTATTCAGTACTATATATTTTCTTTTCTGGTTTCGGAACTCCAGTTGGGATTGTGTGCAATTATAATAAGTGCTTTATCACTGAAGGTATGGCAAGGGAAGGAGAAATTTTCTGCGACCATACTTCTATAAAGCTTCTTTGTTATCCAGTCAGATCTATGAAGGTTGATCCATTTGTGTAGCTTTCAGTTTCTCCGACAAACTGAAGGCTACAGATCTTACATGTCATGAGACAAATTACATACTCGGCATTGCACGTTTTATTTGCACCATGCATGTTTAGCTTTTTTTCTGCTCACTGTGCTACAAAACGTCCTGGCCTCTGTCATATGTTGACAGGTTTTGCACCTTTTATTGCCACAGAGACCTGAAGAGGACGTGCATGAGTTTTTTTTTTTGGTTGTTGTTTTTTTTGGGGGGGGCTCCGGTTGGCTACTACATGTTTGTTTGGGAGGATTAACTTTAGTGCACCTGACGATTCCACAATGGGTATATGTTTCACGACGATTCTACTTACTTTGTCTGGATTGTTGGTCATGCTAAATGGTATCCTATCAGACTTTTCCTTCTTTCCATATTTTAGTACGTCATAGTGGTTTGTATGTTTAGTCATTTGGGTTGTCCCCGCAATCAGGTCTTTGAATAGGCTAGGTAAATTAAAGGCTTAAATAGCTATTCAGACCGTTTTAGGAATGAAACAACGGTTGGTTATTACATTTGGGTAAATGATTAACATCAACTGGTGATACAAGTCCATACAAATGTAAAGTTTGTTAAGGTGTTAGTACGTATGCAAATCAGTGAGTACCAGGGCCTGTTATGAATCCAAACTGATGATGTCAGTTTCACTAGTACAATACAAGTTCATCTCACATATAACACCATAAAAATGTTTGATTAAATTTGTCATCGCGAGTAAATCTGCATTGGTCAATGGACGGATCAACGGCGTGATTATGTCAGACTTAGTAATCGAACACCTATGCCCGACGAACATCGACGGCTCGTACTGGATAATCGTTGCAATTTTTCATTAAGGTGAGCGAACGGTATTCGGATCAGCTACACGGAGACATTTCCAGTTAATATAGCCACCATTAAGGTGACCTACATATGAATGAATATAAATGATCACCAACTGATTTCAGAACAGCTCTAAGTAATCCATTGAAAAGAAATAAACTGGGTAAAGTTTATTTCTAATACTATCTCTCCCATTGACCAAATTATGTGGACATTTTCACATGAAATTTCCCATATACCCAAAGCAGTAAATAATGTCAAACCAATTGACACCTTTTAATATTCCCTTTTCCTTGTATCTGGAGTCTCAGAACGTCAAATTTTCAAAAGTGAAATAAGTAATGTAATTTGCGAGATCATAAAAATATGCTGACTTCATAATTTACGAGAATAATACTGTCCAGGGAAACTTTTTGCATGACTTCTCTCGCCACAGACATTTTACAATAAGATGTTAGTTACTAGAAAGATAAATACAAGCAAATCATTATACCAACTCGTCAATTATCAAAATGTAAAACACCATGCTCCTTGATCATCAAGCATGTTCAATCTGCCTGTTTGCACTCATACATCATGTAAAGTTATCATTTAAATTGTTTATCTACACTGGTGTAAATCTTTGAATGTTTGGCATAAATTTGAAAGACATGCGGTATTTACTACATAAATTATGGGGTTATGGGGTATTGCATATATATATATATATATATATATATATATATATATATATATATATATATATATATATATATATATATATATATATATATATATATATATATATATATATATATATATATATATATATATATATATATATATATATATGTAGTATATGGGGGCAATTTAGCGTTAATGGGATCTTAATGTTAAAACAGGGTGTTCGCACTTTGGCGTCAAGGGGAATTTAACATTGGGAAATTTAACATAGAGTGAATAGATAAATGAACAGTGGGACAAGAGATTGGGCTAATTTAGCATCAATCTGACTTTGACGTTAAAATGGGTATATCAAAATTGGTGTCAATGGTAATTTAGCAAAGGAATGTCGTCTCAGTGTCAATGGTAATTGAACATGGGTGGTATCATGGGGTTTATAGAGTCAAACTGTTTAAATGTGAAATGTATTTATAGGACAAAGTGTTGATAGGGACACATATCGATGTACAGAAGCAAACAAATGTACATCCAGCCACACAAAAAGAGGACAAAGATGTTCCGAAGAAAGACACAAACAGAATAATAAGAACAATAAACAAATAACAAGAAATAAGAAACAATAAGAGAAGTCTATTGTATGGGTACAAAAATTTATTCAATTATATACATGGGCTCTCTGGCCTGTGCTATGGTCTAAGCACTATCCATTTAATACATAAAAATTTTGGACATGGAACAAACCTATTGACAAGTTTTTTTAGTTCTTGGTTCTAATAAACTACTTTTTGAAATTAAAAGTTCATGCCAGGAAGATAAACATACAACGTATATACCTTTCATTAAAGAATGACATTTTTTTCATTCTATAATTAATGTCCATTTTGAATATAAAGCCAAAACAAAACATGTAATAGGACAAAGTTCATGTTTCTCTCTATATCCGTCACACACGTTGTTTAAATTTGGTCAGCTACCACTTGTGATTTCCCAATATAGGTGTAAGTTGTCGTCTTAAATTTTATCGAGTTCGCTGTCTGATATCATTTGGATGCTAAAATACTCTTTTAGGTCTAATGAATCCTTTTCCTTCTTTGGCGCACTTTGATGTAACGGTATGCTGGTGAAAGAAGCCAATGATGTTTGTTCCTTCTCTTCTTTCATCTGCTTAAAGTGATTCATCTTTCTTGTCGTTTGTCCTCGCAATAAAGTGTCGTTTTTGAAATTTGTCCCTTTTATTCTGAGTGATATTGATATGTCCATAAAGTAAAGTCTTGTAGTCTGGAAGGTGCACTGGTTACATGTAGTTTTCCAGGTCGTTAGTAAATAAATAACTAAGATGTGGTACTCCATTGGTGGTGTGATCGTGAGGCACAGCATCGCACTCGGGTTTCTTGTTGGACTTGAGTCTTACGCTTGATTCTTGCTAATTCAAGTCAATCATCTTTCTTTCTTGGCACTTGTAGTGACAATGAATTATTGGTCTTGGACGTTGTCCCTTTTTATATGCTGACCAATATCATCGTGTCCGTACGGTAAAGTAAAGTGGTTAGGGAGCCGTATTCGCTTCTGGTACACGATTTGATAGGCTTTTTCCAAGGGTCGACTGACGATTTGATGTGTGGGTAAACGCACAATCTTGTTAGGTTAGTAAGTGGTCACTTTAAAGTTTCCATCCTGTCCAGACTGCAAGGCTTCTTTGAATACGCCAAAGTTCACCACTTGACTGGTGCGATAACTGAGAGTCAATCCTTTCACTTTACACTCCGTGTGCACTTCTCCTTGAGGGTTACAGTATTCGTAACCGTAGTATTTGGGACCCCCACTGGCAAAACTTAGAATCTTGTCCTCGGGATGCTCATCCGTCCAGGCTCCTAAACGGCCTCCTTCGATTTTAGGTTGCTCTTGACCCAAACGACTCATGTAGATGCAACTGTCCGTGTCAAAATACAATACACGATCTCCTAACAGTTCTAAAGCTTCGTACAGTTTTAAGCGAGCATGAGCTGTCACGTAAGCCGCAATGATGACATTTCCAAATTCGTCGGCTTCTACAAAGTCCAGTTCTTCTTCATAATTGACTAAAAGTAAGTCCCCACGAACGATGTCCGCGTGTTTCATGTATTTGGTTTTGTCGTGAATCATCTGGAAGTAGCGGGAAGGTTCTGACAAATACTACGTTTTGGGTAAACATGTGTACGTTGTGCCATTTTGCCCCATAAACAATTTAACATCACTTTGGCAAACGATCGCCTTCCTTCGTTTTTTTCCACGTGTTATAAAGTGATGCCTTCCTGCTCCCAGTATTTTTTTTTTGAATTTCTTTTGGTCTTCGGGAGTGTGACACCAGGAAGGATAGCCACTGGCTTCTTGTTTCAGTTTCAAAAAAACATTCACGTAGTCTGAAAAAAATGCCTTTTTGAGTCTCGTCGCCCTTGTGGTACTTTTCTGTCTTGGGAAAGTGGTAAATTTCGTACACTTCTAACAGTTGGTATATCTGATCCAGAGCTTTAATTAATTCTACACTAACCCACGTTCCCGTCAAGGCACGTTCTTCCTGTGTGTGTTGACAAGGGTGGTCTTGGTTGCACGTTTCAGCACAAGTACGACACAAGGGAAACATCAGCTTCCCTTGGCAATGATAAGGTAACACGGGATGGTACAAATTCGTGGGAGGCAAGACTTTGCACTTGATCAATCCTTTGTATTGTCTAATATTGTCCACGTCGATGTGTTCAGTCAGTAATTGTGGGTGCCCTGCGGGAAAGTGACAATATTTGCACACGAACGGATACAGAGAACACACGTCCAAGTATTAGATTTCTTCTCCTTTCTCCTCGTCGGCTTGGTACAACAAACAGGTGGCATTCGTCCGTCCTCCATACAAACTGTCCCTTGGGTTCAGAGGGTCCACCAGCTTGTAACTTTTAACGATGCGCTTAAACTCGGGATCGGTTTTCAATCGCTGATCGTATTCGTGTTCCCACATTTCTATCACTTGGTATTCTAATTAAAACTTACTTTATGAGTAATTATAGGCGATACTATCGATACATAATGACCCTCTACGTACAAAGGAAATTTAATATTACGCTATAATTGTCAAATCATAACCCTCTAGGTATAAGGTGATATAATGTTTAAAGACGTGAATAGGTTTAGCATAATGGAATTGCTTGGTTACAGTGAAAATATAATATTAAAATGTCCATAGAATTGACAATCTAGGGACAAGCACAGTCCTAATATCAAAGGTATCCAGAAGCGTACGTTTGAGTGAAAGTCTGGAATCTAAGGGTTCTTTAACAAGCTGTTGGATGTTAAGTAACACTCATACCTATCGACCAATTCTCTGTTTACTGGCCAGTAACCACATTTAACAACCAGCAACCACTCCCGATAACGAATGCAGTGTTACTAACCAGCGCCACACCATTATCCATACCTAGTGACCATCAACCACATCTACTTACCAACAAACAGTTTTACTGAACAGCACCAAGATTTACTCACTAGTCCTAACTCTTTCTGACCAACACACAGTCTTAGTGACCATCGCTCACAATTACTAACCAACACCTAGACCTGCTGGGTTGTGTATTTCTTCGGAGTTTCTGAGCTTTTAGATCCAAATGTCATTTACTGTAAATTGTTTCACACTTATTTAAAGACCTAATTTTCAGTTGTTCATTCTCTTGTCAATTACTTTCATTTAAATAACATATCGATGTTTATTTGATATATCTTTTTGATTCTTGTCATCCATGTCCATTCCCAATAAATGGGTGATTGTTAGGCGATGTAAATCACATAAAGGAATCATCGCGTATTTTAAAATTTAATGCGTCAGGTTTGTAATTAAGTCTGTCGAGTATCAAAGAAGCTCGTCCAATCATATTCTTGGAGGAGTTCATATTTTTAGTAGTGAAATACTGAACGTTCTGCTGCTTCATATATCCGAGCATTTATATACGGATTCATTTTTCTCCATTACTGATACATACATTTTAATTTTCAAACTTTCTAGTAGTAACATTTATCATTTTCGTGTATATTTAGATTAGTGATTTGTGTGCTGTCCGATATACTTGGAACGATGCCACCAGTTACTGGTCTGCTCCAAAAGACAGGACGAGTATCTTGCACACCGTTAACAGTCCCCAGCTTTTGGGATTGAATTCAAAAACGTTTTGGTAAGTATTTACTACGGGTAATCATATCACCTTAAGGCTTTTTCATTAGCTCTTTTAGAATCTAACTGCATCTCAATTTTACCTCTTTGCGCTTTTCTGCATTAGTTGATCCAGGGAATGTGTCTGATCTAAACAAATAGCTTTATTACGATGTCTAATTGAGCTTTCACAAATGAATTCAGTCTGCCTGCAGCTTAACTTTCCACATTGGATGAAGATCTTATAGAGGACAATCTATTTTCCTAAACCCTGTGAGTTGCAGATTCGTTTCTTGCTGCTTCATCCAAGTTCCTTCCTTAAAAGGTATTCTAGCAGCATGCACATCTAGTAAATATTCATGTCTGCTTTCAGCTACCATAAGGCAGGTGCTGGTAGTTTCCTAATGCCATGTCCAGTAAAAGATGACATGGGTGAATTGTGAATTACTTGGAAATCAAACATTTTCATTGAATCATCGAATAAACATCGTATTGTTGTCACCATCAAAAGTGTTCTTTATTATAATCCAACCCCAACCCGGTTATCTTGTTACAATGAGATCGGCTGAGTACAAAATGAAGAAAATGGGAATTGTGGAACACAAAAACATGGGTCAATAGAACAGGAATGTTTTTCATTTACGGACATAATGTGTGTCCTGTTCACTAAGTAGGAATTTGAACCATAGTAAACAGTATCGTGAATATAAAATTCAAAGCAATATAGTATTGTCTATTGTAGAGATACAAATTGTGATAGAACAACTTTTTCTAAGATTGTTGAAATGAATGAATAACTTGTAATAGTTCTTGAAATAGTTAGGATCCAGTATCTTATTTCTTCAACAAATGCTTTACAATGGCAATGTTGCAAAATGATGGGAAATCCCTGCAAAAAATAAAATTAACATTGTTTGGTAACGACAATATTAAACCTGAACACTCAATCAGTAATGAGGTCTGAATCGGATCGAGTTCAGATTTATCACAATTTTATGTACCAAATCCATAGAGACAGGTTTGAATGCTGCTAAAGACTGCAGTGTATCACAACTGTACGGTGACGATTGAAATTGTGTTGTCATGTTGTCGCGGAAAAATTTGCAAACAGGTCCAGGAGATTAAACGAAAACAAGGTCATTAAAAGTGGAGTACATTTATTACTTGATATTAGCTTAAGTGTAATGTTCTTATATTAATGACCAACAATTCAATCTTTTGGGGTAGGGTACTGACATTATTTTGTTTACTTTCTGTCTAACGAAAGCTGGCAAAACATTTCTTGCTCTTAGTTATAGCAAATTAAAACCGTATATTATTCATTTCAGTATTGGAGTAAATATGGTAATATTGAGATAAAAAAATAAGAAAATATTTCAACTCGAAATAAATTAAATGACAACATCACGAGAATCAAATGAACAGTGCCTTATATTAGATAAATTTGATATTTGTTTGACAATATGAAATATGCGTGGCATGCAAATATAAATGTCTGACCAAAACTGGTCTTGAATTATTTAGCCAGATAGGAATCTGGTAACAATTATTATTATCGGTTCAGTACAGACCAATATAGTCCAGTCTATTTTAAATCATTTTTCCTCTCATTGTGTTGGTGTTTGATGCAAGCAATTTTGATATGATTCAAAGATAATTTGTTTATTAATTGTAATACTAGTATTATGGTGTGGTTGTCTGTGTGTGTCAACTACAGTGTATACTAAGTAATGCAACACTTAATTTGATCGGGAAATATTGATCCATTGCATAATGGTATTGGTACTTTAGATTAAAATATCATTTAGCACGTTTTTGACAGTAGGAAAAATTCAGTATTATGAAACCAAATATACAGACTTTTATAGGCAAAAAGTATTGTTCGAAGCCCAAATGTAACATAATCAAGTATGATTTAGTTAAAACCAATCGTATTATTCGTATCGATGCTTTCTTAATCTTGCATTTGTTTATTGTGAATGTTTATCATTTACTTAGTGAGTACGAGTTGAATAATAACGTGAAAGATCAATCTCTTCTGACACATTCACCCCTTGGTGTAAAATTCACTTGAAGACTATCTTATTGAAATAACATATAATCTCTCTCCCTGAAATAGGTTAATTTTTATTTTTTACTGCATGCCTGACACATGATTTTCTCTTGGAAAAGAATTTGTAAATTGCAGTTCTTTCTAAAAAATATCGCCTTTCTTATTACAATTTTATACAATGTTTTATTTTATTACGATAATCCTTCATCAAGCAAAATAGTTCCTTAGGTGTAAATTCTGAATATCATTAATATGTCCAAGATCTACCTAAAGCAAAGTCGAATAAAAAGTGCTATGGAATTATTTGGCGACAGTGGTAAATACGATATCACCGTGCCAGGCAGGAAGGTGAAGAAGATCTAAAGTACCCAAATTGTTTCTTGGGGGCATATAGCTTCAGTTATCGACTGTAATTTGGCTAATTAGCATTGGTGTTAAATATATGGATCAGCGAGGCGGAAATATCGCAAACTTGACTTAACTCGTACAATCGTATCTTCCAGCAATACAAAGAAACTGATTTACAACCTTATTTTTTTTTTATGCTGATGGATTAAGCTTTACATGCGATGCTGCATCCTATTCAACTGATGTCAGACAACAAAAGCAGTTATACAAAAAACATGCATAAATTCAATTCGTTATAATTTGTCCTTTTTCATCCAACCTTTTTTTAAAAAGATTTTCACATTAAATTGAACATTACTGTATAATAAGATGAAAGCTTTAACACTAAAAATATATATGTCATTGTAAAGAAATTGACGCTCTAATGTCTGGGTTTGTTATCTCAGCGTCTGAGTATTTTAAAACTGCATTTCTAGTCTGGTGCCCTCGACTTTATTCCACTCTCACATAGTTTCATTTTAGCGAGGCATATAATTGACTAGCATAGGGGACATATAAAATATACTTTCGACTGCACACATTCAACGTGGAGCACATCTTAAAGCTCCAACAATGTTTCCCCTTTAATAAAGAAGAATTATGTCTTAAAATTTTTGAATAAATAATTGTCAGCCACTATGTAAGACAGATTCAATGTTTTAGGGGTAGATATGGGGCCTGGATCAGTCAGATATTCCATATGGAAAAAAATTACACCAAATCTATCGGATGATAGATATATCGCTTTAAAACGGTACAAGAAGGCCCACCGCTATTCCAAAACATACAAATGCCTCTTATATACAGTAAGACAATAATATAGAACACTAATAACATCTATGTCAGACTCATTTCATTGGAGATTATAAAGTCCACGTCGGTGTTTCGTTGGCTATATCAGACATAAAGATGTAATGCTATATATTCATGCTCCGTAGCACACAATGTAATAAAGACGCTAATTTTTACCGTTAGAATAACATACTATTTAGCACAAAAAATGACTTTTACCGTAGCAGAAGCACACAATTTAGTCAAGAAACTAAGTCTTGCCAGCACACATTGTAATGAAAAAACCGATTTTCAACGCTTCATTAGCACACATTTTAGTGAAGAAACCGATTTTCAACGCTTCATTAGCACACATTTTAGTGAAGAAACCGATTTTCAATGTTTCATTAGCACACATTTTAGTGAAGAAACCGATTTTCAACGCTTCATTAGCACACATTTTAGTGAAGAAACCGATTTTCAATGTTTCATTAGCACACATTTTAGTGAAGAAACCGATTTTCAATGTTTCATTAGCACACATTTTAGTGAAGAAACCGATTTTCAATGTTTCATTAGCACACATTTTAGTGAAGAAACCGATTTTCAATGTTTCATTAGCACACATTTTAGTGAAGAAACCGATTTTCAATGTTTCATTAGCACACATTTTAGTGAAGAAACCGATTTTCAATGTTTCATTAGCACACATTTTAGTGAAGAAACCGATTTTCAATGTTTCATTAGCACACATTTTAGTGAAGAAACCGATTTTCAATGTTTCATTAGCACACATTTTAGTGAAGAAACCGATTTTCAACGCTTCATTAGCACACATTTTAATGCGGACACTTTTACCTGTGCATTAACACACAAATTAATGAAGAAACCTTTGTTTACCATCGCTGTAGAAAATACTTAGTTGACAAAAGGCATCTTTGCTGTCTCTGTACACATATTATTTAGTATAAAAAAGAAACCATTTCTTGCATCATTGAAGTAGCATACACTTTTGAGACAAAATTATTTCACTTTCCAGCAGCACATAACTTATTGAGAAACTGACTATTTCGGATGCAGTAGCATACATTTTAATATTTTAATGCAGAAATTGGCATTTATTGCTGAAACAGCACAAACGTTAATGTTGAAACTGACTTTTAGTATTGCATAAGATTTAGTGAAGAGTTTGACTTTTTCTGTTGCAGTGGCAAACACTTTTGTGAAGAAACAGAATATTACTTTTGCAGTAAAACACAATTTGGAAAAATCCTGTCTGAGTGGGGATGAAACACACACGAATGTGGTATTTTGGAAAGATTAGAACTTGCGGGCTATGGGATTTCTATTATTGTAGTATTCACTTACCCTCCCCTTTGTTTATACTCCCTCCCTTCAAACTTTACCGATTTTAAAAGCGAAATGCAAAACAGATATAAAAAATGCACAAAATTTTTAAGTACTAATTCACTTTTAACACTTTTACCGGTTTAAACCAAAGGGACACTGTGTCTGTCAACAAACAGACTACTTAATGTGCTATTCCAGTTTGTTTCCTTATGTAGACCAGTCTAGCAAAAAAAAAACTGCATAAACGCCTTTGTCACAATGGAGTGAGGCTCGAGGTTTTCCCCGCAATCGGAGTAGAGATCGTTCTACTGGGCATATTTTACATTTATGTGGAATTAAAGTCCAATGACACCATTACTTCCATATCAGAGTATAATATAGACAGTGGCGTTAAGAAAATAGTGCCGTCCTCCCTGGGGATAATACTAAGATTTTCATCCGGATAAGACAGCAACATATGGTCTATCAGCTGGACTAGCTGCAAGGTAGCCGATAGGGTAAGTGTAATGAATGGATCGAAAACGACAAAAGTCCAATTGGTTACACTGTTCGACATGTACATTTTCTGTAAATCGTTTTCAATCAGAGTGTAGGCTATGCGTTCTATCGAAAGAACTGATGTCCGGTCGCTAATGTGTCTGTACGGCAGCTGGTTGATCTGACAGCTGGGTAATCAGATCAGCGGAGGGCAGTCCGTGCCGGATTACCCAATAGACAGAGTAGGCGCCGGCCTATGGGCCCCACGCCTTTTAGTTGCACCGCGATAACGGATAAAAATAATATTGAGATGATTTGATCTGGACATATTAGGAGATAATTTGCGTGGGGTGGCCCCGAGAATTCGACTGCCTTGAGGCCTCCACACGGTTTAATCCGGCACTGCGAGCAGTGACAACAATTATAAAATATGTTGATGGAGTTCTTATAGAACTGAATGAGCCCTAATTTACAGGCTCTCAAATACAGCTTGGGCAGCCAGGTGAGATGGGAAAAGGGGACAGCGGAAATGCGCCCATTTAAACTTTGTGACAAAAATCTCATGTCAGTTCCATGTATGAATATGAAAATATGACTAACGGTGAGATTTTAACTCACCCACAGCTATGAGCTGAAAAGTAGTTCATGAACAAATCTCTTCTTCATCTGTGACTCGAACAACCCTTGGAACAGCTGTAGTATGGAAGTTCCAACCGTTTATCTGTATAGCTGTTGGTATTCCAACGCCAACCGTTTATCTGTGTATAGCTGTTGAGATTCCAACGCCAACCGTTTATCTGTGTATAGCTGTTGGTATTCCAACGCCAACCGTTTATCTGTGTATAGCTGTTGGTATTCCAACGCCAACTGTTTATCTGTGTATAGCTGTTGAGATTCCAACGCCAACCGTTTATCTGTGTATAGCTGTTGGAATTCTAACGCCAACCGTTTATCTGTGTATAGCTGTTGGGATTCCAAGCCAACCGTTTATCGGTGTATAGCTGTTGGGATTCCAACGCCAACCATTTATCTGTGTATAGCTGTTAGTATTCCAACGCCAACTGTTTATCTGTGTATAGCTGTTGGTATTCCAACGCCAACCGTTTATCTGTGTATAGCTGTTGGGATTCCAACGCCAACCGTTTATCTGTGTATAGCTGTTGGGATTCCAACGCCAACCGTTTATCTGTGTATAGCTGTTGGGACGTAATAGTATCTGGCAGAATGACTTGGAGAATTACAGCAGATGGAGATGCCATTGAGGTATGCTCCACAATACTAACCACATACGATGTTTTAGTTGGAGATTCAGGATGTCGCTTTTTGTCGACTGGCTCTACCTTCCTTTCAAACTTTTCCTCAGCAACACAGCCTATGTTTCGTCTGACCAACAGCACTAAAAGGGAATGGTAACGCGTATTTTGCATAGTTTGACCTGTGTCATGATTTTACTCGTTGACTTAAACTTGCTACGTTATTTTTCCAATATATACCTCAAAAGTCAATAATAAAATAAAACACGGTAAATAATCATCCATACGTGTAAACAAATATTAAATAGTTGTCCTTGCTACGTGAGATTCAACTATCGTTCGCATTTAGAAACGCACAACTACAAGTAGCCTACCGTTTAACGGCACCTCATAAAAACATGGATAAATGGTAGAGGTAGGTAACATGAAAACTTTTGTACCGCGGTTTTTTTAACGTACCACAATATGTCATGGTATAATAATAATAATAATAATAATAATAATAATAATAATAATAATAATAATAATAATAATAATAATAATAATAATAATAATAATAAAAATAATAATAATAATATGTAATTTATACAACGCCTAATCTTAAGATGCTCTAAGCGCTTTACAGTATTAAATAAAATGTAGAAACATATTACAAGATTACAAACACATGCTGACAATAATTAAGAAAGTAAACATTATTAGGCCTGTATGTTCTTATAGTCGAAATAGGTGAGATTTAAGAGCACTCTTAAATCAAATCACCGTGTTCTTGTGCATAAGCTCTGTGATAGTGGGTACTAAGACGAAAGATATACAAGTGAATTATAATATCACAGCCCTGAGAGTACAAAGGAACATAATAGTGTTTCGTTGGCATCAAGCAAAAGCAATTGCTAACGGCGCTGATGTTTCTCAGCTCCATATTATGCAGTCCTGCATATATATATTCATTACATGTTGGTTTAATGTGAATGTACTGTTGAAAATGACACCTATTTTTCATACTGTTTAAAATTTATATAGGTATAGCTGATAGTTATTGCTTGAGTTAAAGGATGTGAATCAGGGTGGCTTCAGTTTTTTCGTCATAAATCTGCAGCTGGTCAAACGTCATCCGCGATTTCCTATCGGAAATGCACCTCTCTACGTCTTAGATGGTGTCCTCAACTTCACTTGGGTTGCATGAATTGTGTAAGTGAGTTTCATCAGCCTTCACTTGTTCAGACATTGGATACTGATCTATCACACTTGAGAGAGGCTGACTGTGTAGAATAAAGAGAATGGGACCGAAAACAGAACTTTGTAGAACACAAAAGCAGAGATAAACTGAACTGGATTGGTTTCTATTTTCGGACATGATTTGTGTCAAGTTGACTAAGTTGGGTTTGAACCATACTAAGCTTTATCATGAATATCAAATACATGCTGGAGACGGTGAAGTAATATATCATGGTATATTGTATCAAATGCTGGAGACGGTGAAGTAATATATCATGGTATATTGTATCAAATGCTGGAGACGGTGAAGTAATATATCATGGTATATTGTATCAAATGCTGGAGACGGTGAAGTAATATATCATGGTATATTGTATCAAATGCTGGAGACGGTGAAGTAATATATCATGGTATATTGTATCAAATGCTGGAGACGGTGAAGTAATATATCATGGTATTATTGTATCAAATGCTGGAGACGGTGAAGTAATATATCATGGTATATTGTATCAAATGCTGGAGACGGTAAATAGTAATATATCATGGTATATTGTATCAAATGCTGGAGACGGTTAAGTAATATATCATGGTATACTGTATCAAATGCTGGAGACGGTGAAGTAATATATCATGGTATATTGTATCAAATGCTGCAAACAAATCTAGGAAGGTGATGACAGTAGTCTTTCCACTATTCCAAGCAAAGAGATGGTCGTTAACTACTCTCAGAAGGGCGGTTTCAGTACTATGGCGAAGGCGATATGCAAGCTACCCATTGCTTAAAAGACGTTTGAGTGCGGATGGAAACGAGTTGGGAAAAATCAACTTTTTTAAACTTTTTAAGTGAACGAGGAACAGGCTGTAACGCTTAAAGTCATTAGGATCAAATATCATGTTTCATCAACAAAAGGCTTTTTCAGTGGCAGTTTTGAAAAATGATAAGAAATCCCCTGATGAGAGGGAAGCATAATTAACATCGGTTAATAAAGAGAATATTGAACTTGGACTCACACAGCAGAGATGTCAGAATCCGATCGAGTTCACATGACATTGGGGCACTATTTATCACAATCGTGTGTACCAAACAGAATACTGCTAAAGTCTGTTTTATACCACAACTGTTTGGTGACGATTGAAACTGTTTAGTCAAGTTTATTTTCTATAAACAGAACTTTGGCACGGAAGAAATTTGTGAACAGGTCCGAAATGTCGACCTGATGAATGTCCGTTGGTTGTGGTGTACATCTATTCTTTAATATTCGCTTAATCGTGATGTTCTTATTCAGAGATAAAAAAAATATTTAAATTCGAAGGAAAAATATGACACCATCCGGAGAATTAAGTGACCAGTACTAATAAATAAGTTTGATATATGTGTGATAAGCCGGAATATACGTGGCGTCTAAATAAAAGTCTGACTAAAATTGATCTTAAAGATCTTGAATAATTTGGCCAGATGGGACTACGGTCAAAATTACTACATTCGGTTTAATACCCACAAATGTAGTGCAGGCTATCTTTGGATCGTTTTTCCTCTCTCATTTCAGTTGTATTAGATTTAGGCACATTTGATGTGATGGAAAGATAATTTGTTTATTATTTGGAATATCATTATTAGGGTATGGTTGTCTGTGTGTTAACAAGGCCTAGATCTACCTAAAAAAAAGTCGAATAAAAGTGCTATGAAATTATCTGGCTACCTTGATCAATAGGATATTACTGTGTCAGTCAGGAAGGGCTACAGGTGTTTAGTACATGGATGGTTACAACAGGCAGGCGGAAATACAGCTAACATAAATTATATCATGCAATATTATCATCAAGCTACACAAAGAAAAACCTAATTACAATCAATTTTTACTTCTGCTTATGTATTTATGATGCATTACGCTTAATAGGTGATGTTACCACGTGTTTAAATGATGGCAGGCAACAAAAGCAGTTATTGTGCAGAGCAGCACGTATAAATTAAATTCGTTATAATTTGCCTTTTTCCATCCAACTTTAATAGTTTACGATTTCTTTATTGTTAGATGAAACCCTCTAAACAAAGAAATAACTATCATTGTAAAGAAACTGGTGTGCTAATGTGTAGGTGTTATTAGATCATGTTTTGGGGTTCGTAAACTCCGCATCTTGTCTGATACTTTATTCCGCTCTCACATAGTTTCACTTTAAACAGGCATATGTATTCTACCGAAATAAAATTATATTTTACGTCCAAACTTACGTATGAAATTTACCAGCAGATTGGACATATCAAATATACTTTTGACTACAGACGTTCAAAGTGGAATACGTCTTAATGTTCCTGCAATGTTTTCACCTTTAATTAAGAAGAATTATGTTGTCAATATATTTTTTTATAAATATTTGTCCACCCACTATGTGATAACGACATATCAACTGGTTTAGGGTAAATGTGGGTGTGGATCAGTCAACTATTCGATGTGGAAAGATTCGAAAATTTACATCAAATCTACTTCAGTATTTTATTGGCTGTTTCAAACATAAAGAAATAACAATAAATGTGCTTGTACAGTGGCATACAATTTAATATAGAAACTACTTTTTACCATTGGATTAGCAGGACCTAGAGTAACAAAAGTGACTTTTATCGTTTCAGTAGTACACAATTTAAGCAATAAACTATTTTCTTAAAATTACAGCAGAACTAATTCTTACCACTACAGTTACATTTTAGTGAAGAAACCGACCTTGACCGTTACAATAGCAACATTTTAACAAAGAAATTTTTAGAGGTGAAGTAGCACACAACTTAGTGAAGACACTAATGTTGATGTTTGCCATTGCTTATCACAAAATGTGGTGAAGAAACGCATGTTTGCTGTTACTGCAGAACACAATTTTGTAAAAAAAAAATATAACCCCTAAATATAACCCCTAAATTTTACTCTTGCAGTAGCTCCCACTTCGGCAGAAAAAAATCTTTACCTTTGAAGGAGCACAAAATGTAGTGAAGAAACGGACTTTCACCGTTGCAGTAGCATATATTTTAATGAAAAAATTGGCATTTATTGTTAAAGAAGTACAAACATAAATGTGTAAACTGACTTTTATTGTTGCGTATCACACAATTTAGTGAAAATGCCGAGTTTTACTGTTGCAGAGGCACACGATTTAATAAAGAAAGTAAATATTACTTTTGCATTAAAACATAATTTGGAAGATGGGTTATGTCTGGGCAGGTATGAAAACATGCGTGAATGTGATATTTTGGAAAGGTTAAAGCTTACAGGACACGGGATTTCTAAAACAGTCCATTTTGATGGAAAGCTGTCGTCGGCAGCCATTGTTTGCGATGTTTGATTTTTTTTTTCAAAAAGTGTCAAAAAGTACAAAAAGGTAAAAAGCTACAACACATACAGACATATATTTATAGGGATGACTCTCCCAAAGTTACGGAAATTTATAGAATTATTCTGAGCGTATATGTGACGATGAACTTCATCACACCCGTTTCTTAAAACCTAAGATGAACGCGGTAGGAATCTAACTTCGAATGATCTGATTTATAACAAAGTAACGCTCCGGTGGCCTAGTGGTTAAAGCGTCCGCCTCTGATGCGGTAGATCGTGGGTTCTATCCCCAGTAATGTCATACAAAAGACTTACAAAAATGGTACTAGCAGCTGCCTCGCTTGGTGCTCAGCATTGAGAGGTTAGTGTTAGGACTGGTCAGCCTGGTGTCAGGATAATGTGACTAGTTGGGACATCATGCTACATGTCTGCGGCATGATGCCCCAGTAATAGACATCACTATAAACTGGCACACTGATGACATCGTAGGGATATGACTGAAAACTTGTTAAAGCTACGTTAAAAAAATCACAATCACACATAGCAAAGTAACGCCATATTTTATCCATGATAGTACTGGAAGAAAACAAAACGTTGTCTTGAGATAAAATATAGAAAATATCTCAACTCGAAAGAAAATTACGGAACCCCCTCCAAAAAATTATACAGCCGGTATCTTGTAGTGGGTAAATTTGCTATGTGTGATAATTGTTTTACAAGTTGCATTTTAAGAGCTCTAACTAAATTTGATTGACTAAGATAACACTATACGCTATGTTGTGAAATGAGTCATGCAGATTTTAGAGAACATACTGATAATAATATTAAAAAGTGTTGATACCGAAGCTTACAATTTTCTAGTTGCACTATTGATATTCATGTAATGGGTAGGAACCTGAGTACGGTGCCAACGCCTGGACAAGATATGTATCAGAAAAGACCAGTAAATATAAGACATATTTACTCAACAAACGAGAAAATATTTAATGGACTTGAGAAATTACGTAAAGTTCAGACAGAAAACATGTGCGATCCTAATATGTTAGAATGATTCTGTCTTACACAGGAATACATATATATTAAACACATGCAGATACGCTAGTACATAGCTAAAACATGTCATGTGTGTGATTTCTTCCCCCGAGAATGATTCACAACATTCCATTTCGAAACTGCTTTGTGATACGTGACACGTGTCAGTCATGTAATTAAAGAATAAGAAATGTAGCTAAATTTTTTAGTATTAATTTTTTTACATTTACGACCGTTTTGTAAAACTGTTTTCTTATGAATAACGAAAACACACAGGTAATATCATTAAAGTTGTAACAACATTCCTCTGGAAGCAATATCGATGTAAACCGCGCACCTTTAATGCTAATTAAAAGTAGAGTTCTCAAAAGAATTAAAATGAAAATTTGCACACAAAAGAAATTAAGGAGATAAACCATTGCAAACAAACATAGACATGAAGTACAACAAGATAAATAAACGGTAATTAAATTAACTTCTTTAAAGTGCGTATAAAATTAAAGATAACGTTAAAACGTAAAATCCTGAAAAACGTAGGTACATCCTCGACAATGAAAGATATATTGTGCTACTTACAAGGTCAAAATAAAAAAACAAAGTCCTTTAATTACGACTAAAGATCACCAAAAGTTATCAACGTCTGTTGCGAAAACCTTAATAACACATTATTGTAGCTCGACCGATAGGTACAACTAAGATGATAACTGATGGGTAAAACTAAGATGATGACTGATAGATACAACTAAGGTGATCACTGATGGGTACAACTAAGGTGATCACTGATGGGTACAACTAAGATGATAACTGATGGGTAAAACTAAGATGATGACTGATGGATACAACTAAGGTGATCACTGATGGGTACAACTAAGGTGATCACTGATGGGTACAACTAAGGTGATGACTGATGGGTACGACTAAGGTGATGAATGATGGGTACGACTAAGATCATGACTGATGGGTACGACTAAGATGAAGACTGATGAGTACAACTAAGGTGATGACTGATGGGTACGACTAAGGTGATGAATGATGGGTACGACTAAGATCATGACTGATGGGTACGACTAAGATGAAGACTGATGAGTACAACTAAGGTGATGACTGATTGGTACAACCAAGGTGATGACTGATGGGTACAACTAAGATGACGACTGATGGGTACAACTAAGGTGATGACTGATGGGTACAACTAACATGATTGATGGGTATAGCTAAGGTGATGATTGACATCGAGAGGGTGAACCGTTACGATACGGATCGTACCAAAGCACAATCTTACATTGGAACACATCCGGTATGCCGGTAGCCACCTAGCTATCGAACAAGGGAAGTAATTTAGAAGCTTTTCTTCCCTCAGTCTGTATTTCGTTGATCAGGGTCTAATGCCATATTTCAGCACATAACAGATTATAACTAGCGGCCAGTATAGCAAAGGAAAAATTGACAATGAAATAATTAAATACATATGGGGTTTTAAAATACATTATATTCAAATGGATACACTTTATAAGGCCAAAAATAGGGGTGGGCTAAATGTAACCAATCCAATTTAAAGAAAATATGTTAACATTTTAAACCATTTTAAGGCTATTAAATCAATACCTAATATGCCCCTGGGGGCTATATATATATATATATATATATATATATATATATATATATATATATATATATATATATATATATATATATATATATATTGGCTTGACCTGTTAATGAAAACTAGACAAGATATACATAGAAATAATATGTACAGTAGAGGTTATTAGAAGTGCCAAGGAAATTAAAATACATAAAAATGTAATGATAAAATACAGAGAGGGGGATATGTGGAAAGTAAATGCAAAAGATACACATAAAAGAACTAAGGGATATAGTTACAAGAAATATTAGGTGTCAAATAGAATTATAAGTCTGGGGGTTAACTGGAATATAATCTGAAATAAATGGGAAACAATAAATTCTTTAAAAATATAAAGTAATAATTTTAAGTATTTGCATGGTACATGGTTAACTGGAGCGATTGCTTTAAAAAGACATATGATTAGATTAATTCCAAAATGTCTACTATGTAAAAAAAATATAATTTTACTAAGAAACATGTAACAACTCAATGTGAAAAAAATAAGAGTAGAAAGATATGCTGTATTTGAATTAATTATGAAAACAGAAAAATACAGAAAGAATATGCTTTTATATCTAGATGGAAAATTTTAAAAAGATGTATACATGAAACTAATTAAATATATAATTTTTTGTAATGAAAAAATGTGGACACTTAATATATATTAGAAAATAAAATTTACCTGACAAAATGTATTAATAATATTTAACATATTTTTCTCTATATTTTATAGATATAAATCTGCACATGGAAGAAGTAAGAGTCAGGGACATCATAGGGCTATATCACATGGCATTATGCAAAGTGGGCAGGCCTGCGGAAGAGCTTCCGAAAACCCCATGTGTAACTTTTCTTTTACCTTTTTCTGGTCCTTTTTATTCTACTGATAAGAATTATAACGAAAATCGCTTAAAGAATGCAGGGAGTAACAAAATAAATAAGTGAAATGTATACACCCTGCATTTAGGCAAAATAAATTACTATATACATATACATATAAAAAGTATAGCAGTTGGAGAAAGAATCTAGATAAAGCCCGATAAAAACCACCGACCCATGGAAAGTTACAGGCATACTGTCAACATACCCACTTTGGCCGACCCCGAGACTCGAACCCAAGCAGAGAGATAGAGAAGACAGTAATCAGTAATGGCGACTGCTTTGGACAATTCAGCCACCAGGGGCTCTGTCTTCTTTTCTAAGCAGGGTAATTGTTTTCACGGGATGTCTGGATGTGAAAGACCTGATTAACATCCTTTTGATTTAGAAGCAAATATGTTAATTAAAGCTTGATTAAAAGACCCCACATCCCTATGACATTCCAATTAGAATAAATTATGACAAGATTTTCAAGATGGCCAGTAATAGTTATTTTGTAGGTAAGATTTATGCAATTTTCAGTTTGGAACAACTATTTATATCAAGAAGTCTATTCATCGCAATCCTATATTGAAACTGTCATTGTCTACAAGAAGAAGCCATTACAAGATGATGAGATGGCCACCACGACAGCTAAACTGTGTATTCTGTCAGCATGATTTTCATTTAGGACCAACCAGATATGATACAAAATAACTTGGTGAGAGTCTATACAGTAATAAGCATACCCGAAAAGGAGAGATAGTATTACAAGATAGGTATCATTGGTGGAAATAGGATTGGCACAATTTTCATTTAGTACAGTGTGTCAAGTAGGCATTATAAATCCATTTTAGTCAAAAATCCACGAAGAGGAATAGTGGTTTTACAACTGTACGAGGGGCAACATTTTTATTTAAAACCACCTAGATATCATAAGAGTTATTTTACTGAAAACTCCATGTCAATAGTTCCCACTGTTCCAATGGAAATCTGTTAACTTCTGGTCACCGTATGAAATATCAGATATCATTTTGATGTAGAATGAACTAGATATCATAAGAAATACATGCCGATACAATCGTTCAGTCAGAACTAGTAGTAATAATATTTTTAGATGGCCATAGTTGTAGCCATTTTTAATGTACAGTGGCATGTCAGACAGGAACCGTTTTCAGTTATACATAGTAAGAAGTCTTTTGTGAAGCTGCCATATCAAACACACCATTCATACAGGACCAGTAAAGACAATGATTTTGCATACTTACTGCCATGGCAGCTATAATGTACATCAGATAGGTAACATTTTCGGTTACCCCACTAGGCATTATAATTGGTCTATCAGGGAAAACGCTATGTTGATATGACCATCCATTCAGGATAAATAGAAATAATAAATTTATAATAAAAAAATCAATATGGATGACATGGCAGCCATATCAGAGATCAGTTCAGCACCATATTTGATTGGGCTGAAACAAGATATCGTAAGAAGTATTAAAATTAAAACACCTTATCAAATGGAGTAGCATAAAGAATCAAGAAGTTTGTTGGACAAACTAAAATGGATGTCAGATTGGTACCGTTTGTATTTAAAACCAACTTGATGTCATAGGATGTCTTTTATTGAAAATCCTATGTCAATATGGCTACCTGCTCAACAGCAGTATTAATAACAAGATTTCCAAAAGGGCTGCTTTGGTGGCCATATTGGATGTCTTAGGAGTACCATGATCATTTAGGAATAACTAGACTTTGTGATGAATGTGTTTATAAAGTTTCATATCAATCCTCCAAATAACTCAGGAAGCGTAGTCATTAGAACCTTGTTTTTTTGGACCATAAACACCAGTCTAGGACCAGATGAACTAAAAAGGAAAAAAGCGTTAAAATCTTAGGAGCATTTTAATTTGTCTTTATGATCATTTTCAGAGGATGGCTCTACCGTTTTCCAGATTTCATGGCAAGCCCTTAAAATGTGAGACTTGTTGCATTTTGTCAAGCACTGCATTCTGCTGCAAACCAAATAGAACAAGAACTCTAAAACAAATCGCGGAAGCATTGCCATTGTGTGCATCATCTGATGATGGATATAACATTGACCAAGTTTCGTGACAATTGTGAAATTAGTTGCATTCTCAAGATTTATCACACATTACATTCATAACATGGGACAATAATTCTTCAAGGAACAAATTCCACAGAATGTTAAATTTCACCTGCTGTACTTTTTATAATCTAAAGACATTGCTTAAATACTACAGCAAGATCAGCATTTTACTCTGACTTGTAATTACAATTACCAATATTCCTAATATACATATGAAAATGGGGTTCATGGCAATATACACAACCATGTTCAAGAAAATAAATCAATTTCAAAAACTTAATGTAATCGCTGAAGCCTTTGTAGCCTATGTAGAAAATAGATAAAAGGAATTTTCAGATTTGTATTCACGTCATATAGTTTTATATAACATAGTTTGTAAATTGCTGCATTTCTCCATGTGATTCATACAACAGTTTCATTTACAATATTAATTCCACAAAAGAGTGCTAAGTTTTCTGAAAATTATTTATGACAAGAGGAATGTATATGTATATGATTTATATATAAACTATGCTCCAATCTTCTTTTTCATGACTAATCTAAAGTAACCATAAAAAATGAAAAATGTCCCTACTCCGTCTTAATTCTGGGGCCCCTCCCTATATAAAATCTTGCTTTTTAAGAATTGTAGGCTTCCAATGAACAAGGCCCCACCCCATCCCATCCCCACTATTTCAACTGACTGCTATTAATTACATGAATAGTGAATATATATGAAAGATTAAGGAATTTATAAAACTTGACAGAGATTTCAGCAAGAAATCAGTTTTGGCCCATAGTAAGTGCTATCATCCAAGATCAATACATCCAACATTACATAAAAGGTTGTGTAAGAAACTAAACAAAATGCTAAATAATTACCATAATCACAAGATAGTAAATGATCAGTCAGTGATCTATATTGCACATAGCTTGTAGTACCCTAAAAAGATGAATATACACATCAAGTTTCAGTGCTGTACATACAAAGGTGCTAGACAAACTGATTAATGCAAACAACTTAACAATGACAACTACAGTAACTCAGCTGGAAAGTGATCCCGCAGTTTAACATGTGAGAAACAATTTTGTGGAAGCAGAGTGATTTCTTGATATGCCATGTTTAGGCTTCAGTTTCAAAACCATCCATGGCAAGAAGGCCATGACCTGATTTGTTTTCCAAAGCATTACTGTAAAATGTCAAATTGGTACATGTATATACATATTCTTTTCAACAAAGTTGAGAAAGAAACCCTTAAATGTAGTTTGCCACCTATGAGAATTGTGTTCAGAATTTCTTTTGTTCATATTTCCCAATATTTCAGTGGAAGGATACAAAATAAACATCAGACCATTATTGATCTAATCTGTTATAAAAAGGTGGTGTACTCCTCAAAATGCATTTCACCAAGCCCATAGAATCTGAGTGTTAACTGTCCATCCATATGTTCATTCCAAATTCTTTGTAATACAATTCCACAATTTATTAAAAACTTTGTTATCATGCAGTTTTATAGATACAGTGGAACCCTTTTTTATAAGGCTTTTTTCTAAGGCCACATCTGTTGGAACAGAAAAATGTCCTTATAACCAAGGTTGCTTTTATAGTCTTTATGTTTGTTTTATAATCACTTTTAATACAATATTCGCTGTATCTTGCTGACAAAAAAGGAGATAAGTGCCCTTTTTGGTTAAAATCATAATTCACAACCTTTCCAGTAGATTTAAAAAGACATGCTTATATAGGCGATGGTGAAGTTGTGTAATTCTGTCTTTTAATATTGTGTCCAAAGTAGCATATCAGTTTCATAACATCATTGTGACATTATTTAAAAAATTATTCTCTTTACTTAATAGCTTCATAATAATTCCATGCAGATATCTACAATTAAACCCATTTATTTTTTTAAGCATCTGAACCCAAATGGGCACAAGCAATCTGGACACCCAATGGACACAGGCAATCGGGGCACCTAGTGGGCACAGGCAATATTTGTACCCAATGGGAACAGGCAATCTGGGCACCCTATGGGCACAGACCCTGTGAATTCCTATTTCCTTGATAAGAATTTCCTAAAAACATTCATATGAAATGTAAAAATTGACTGCTACATTTCAAAGAGTAACATGTGTCATCCTTAACATATACTTCTGCACAGAACTATTTGAAACAAATATCCTTGGCCATCCTTCTCCTATATCACTATTAGCAAATCCCATACTTAATAAGTTTCTAAGGTCCACAAACATCACACAAGTCAGCTTTGATTTTCATAGAGGGTTTTCTTAATTTTGGATAACACTATAGACTTCCTCTTTGTTAGAAACCTGATTCCAGTACATCTACATATATGACACAGAAATGGATGTTAACAACTTAAAAATGATATCACTCCTATAGATGGGTGAATTTTTATGATGGGTTGATCTGAATAGGTTATAAGATACTACATCTGTTCAAACTTTTGATTATCTCTCTTGTGTATGAATTTGCAGATGACCTGATTAGGCTTTTTGACTAAACCATTGGGCTCTGGGTGGCTAAGTGGTCAAAAGTGCTCGTCTTTACAGATGATCTCTGTCTATGTGGGATGGAGTCTCTGGCTTGGGCAGCAATGAAATGTGAGAAAGCTTGCCAGCAGCTTTCAATAGGCTTGTAACAATTGACAGGATTTACCTATGTCACAGAATAAAGCTATAAATAACTTGGTTTTGCCTTGAATCTATTTTCCATCTTTATTCATTGTTCAGGCATACAACCTTACCTGGGGTGAATCCTTTGACACCAGGTAAATTGATTTTGAAAATACATGTGGTGGAAAGTCACAGGAAAGCAAGGTATACATGAACATTTGACTATAACTATTATTTACTCCTATGGATTTAAGCTTAATACATTTTAAACTGACACATAAGTCATTTTGATTTTGCCAGTAGTGTGCGTACTTTCCACCATCGTCTCAGGCCATAGGGGTAAGTGTCAAAGTCTTGTTTATTTGATTTTTGAAATCTTTTCTCAGTTTTATGTTATGTCGGGTGATAAAGCTTTGTTACATTATGTGATTTGTTATTACCATTTTAATAATAAATTGTTTTGTTTTGTTTAAGACTATTGTAGCCTATTGGACACTATACTATTTGATACTATTTGGATTCTATTGGGCACTAGTGGACACTATGGGAGCCTATTGAACACTATTGATACTATTTGGACATTAGTGGACACTATAGAATCTTAGTGGACACTATGGGAGCTTGTTGGAGCTTATTGGACATTATTGCTATAGACAATGTTTTATTGGGACTGAAGTGTCTTATTGGTACTGATGATGTCTTATGGAAGATTTAGCGTCCAATAAGAGCTGACTGTAGCTACCCATGGTTGGATGTATCTATCTGTATTGTGGCAGGCCATCCATGTGTATGAATACATGTATGTTTGTGAATGAATACATATAAGGGATCTGTGATGTATATTAGCATAGATCGATAAGAAAGGGATGTAGTGAAACTGCAGAGTTCCAGTTTGTATATTGAATAAATTGTAGACTGACAGTTTGTCAAGTAAATTACTATTCCAGTTTGTAGAGTTAAATGTTCATCTATTTGTGTATTTAGTTGAATGCATTATTGTTTAATGGAAACAATAGTAATAACATTATGAGTATTGCTCATTTTCCTTTGTCTGTTTTATCTCAAGAGATTTTTGTGAATCTCAAAAGCTTAATGTGTTACAAGAGATCACATGAATCTCATTTTACATAACACATGGTATATTTATACCTTTCATTTTAGGCTATAGGCCAATGAATCATACTTTTGTATTTGTTTTCATTTTTTTTATCATTTCATGAGTGTGTGTAGGGTGATTTGGATCGATTGTATGACTGGAGTGTGAGAATCAGGGTTTTGTTTTGTATTCACCGATATATGTCTAGCATTTCATTTTATAAATTCCAATCATTCATCACTTTGTGTTTGTGTTATTCATTTAATCCAAATGGAGAAAACTGACTCAATTTCAATTCTACAACATCCTAGATTCTTCCTCCACCAAATATACTGGAGATCATATACAGCCTATCATTTTCTGAAAAATGGTATTAAACCCATAATCACAAAATATGTTTTCAACATTTTATAAACTTTTAGAGCATTCTATAATTTATAATTCTGTATGAAAACCATGCTATCACAACTGACAAAACCTACTTAAGGCAATCACATGAAATGGTAGGCATATGTGTATGTAGATGACTTGATGCTTAGGTCATTATGACAGTTGCACCTTTGTGTAGACATTTTGTAATGTGACTATTGTGACAGAAAACCCTATTAGCTGGATTAAACATACACCACTTGAGATAAATAAAATATTTGTCAGTTGCTTTTAACAGAAATCTTGCTAGATGTATTAAGCAAAAACCAGTAAAACACAAATGAAATTGAGGAGGCCAAATGCCTGTATTATTTATGTGTATGGAGAATTTACATATCTTAACAATATCTTTTTCTAATTTTTCATTATTTATCAGGCTTGGCAATGTTTGGTTTTCAAACCAGTCTATTAACAATGCTACAGAACTTGGGATATGTCTTTTATAAACACAAATTCTAGTCACAACAGAATGTTAACTTAACACATTCAAGACAAGATTGTGCTTAAGTGCCCTTTAACATACATACATACATACATACATACATACATGCATGCATACATGCATACATGCATACATACATACATACATACATACATACATACATACATACATACATACATACATACATACATACATACATACATACATGGAGATCACAGTTTGTTTATTCTACATCCATCCATCCATCCATCCATCCATCCATCCATACACACACACACACACACACACACACACACACACACCCACACACACACACACACACACACATACATACATACATACATACATACATACATACATACATACATACATACATACATACATACATACATACATACATACATACATACATGGAGATCACAGTTTGTTTATTCTACATCCATTCATCCATCCATCCATCCATCCATCCATCCATCCATCCATCCATCCATCCATCCATCCATCCATCCATCCATCCATCCATCCATCCATCCATACACACACACACACACACTCATACATACATACATACATACATACATACATACATACATACATACATACATACATACATACATACATACATACATACATACATACATACATACATACATACATACATACATACATACATACATACATACATACATACATACATGGAGATCACAGTTTGTTTTTTCTCTTAATAGTGACTGCTTAAGTAACTCATATCTAAAATCCTGTATTATTTGCATCTATTTCATTAAGATTACATTTAAGTGAAAATACTTTGAGTGCATTTGCATTCAGCGCTCATAAAAATGTTTTTTAGTGACAGGCCTAGAGCTGATGACTTAAAAAATTCACAAGCCTCGACTGAACTTCCACAAGCCTGGACTCCAATTTCCATATGCCCCACATTTCTCCTTTTTGAATATTATTTGTCACACAAAGTTGCAATTGCTACAATTCAAATACAAATTCAATAGAGTTCAAAGGAGTTTGAAGGTAATGTATGTGTTGTCAGTGTTCATCACTACACTCACTGGAGACTGGAGTCTCCTGGTGTTCAAACTTTTCACACACAACCTTTCCTTTTTTGAAGCTTGCAATTAACATATTTAGAAACAAAACTTAACATGCAGTATACTTAAGATATTTGTTATTCTGCATTAATATATTTAATGATAAAGTCAGTGATTTATTGCACTTGTATTCTTTATAAAAGCTTAAACATTGTTTATATGCTAACATTTGGGTCAAGTTTAAGTAACTAGAACAGATCTTTGAAACCTGGTATGAGTGTGTATGTTTGTGTGTTTTTTTGTTTTTAGCATGGCTTAAAACAATTTTCCAGTCATATAACAATGATGCCTGAGGCATGTAACATGATGTCCTACCTAGTCACATTATCTTGACACCGGACCGACCAGTCTTAATACTAACCTCTGAATGTTGCATGCCAATCGAGACAGCTGTTAGTAGCATTTTTTAAAAAGTTTTTGGATTGACTCAGCCCGGGTTTGAATCATTGATCTCCTGCATACAAGACAAAAGTTCTAACCACTAGGCCACTGATTCGGCCTAGAAACCTGGTAATATGTAAAATAAGGAAACAATCTGATGATAATTCATGTTGCAAAATACTTCCTTGTGAAACAGTGCATGATGATTTGCAATAACTGGCAATGCTTTTACTAATCTCTCATCCACCACATCATAGTGACATCACTACACAAGGATGAATGGATAATGAGTAATCTCTCCATCACATTAAAGTGACATAACTACACAAGGATGAATGGATAATAAGTAATCTCTCCATCACATTAAAGTGACATGACTACACAAGGATGAATGGATAATAAGTAATCTCTCCATCACATTAAAGTGACATGACTACACAAGGATGAATGGATAATAAGTAATCTCTCCATCACATTAGAGTGACATGACTACACAAGGATGAATGGATAATGAGTAATCTCTCCATCACATTAAAGTGACATGACTACACAAGGATGAATGGATAATAAGTAATCTCTCGATCACATTAAAGTGACATGACTACACAAGGATGAATGGATAATAAGTAATCTCTCCATCACATTAAAGTGACATGACTACTCAACGATGAATGGATAATAAGTAATCTCTCCATCACATTAAAGTGACATGACTACACAAGGATGAATGGATAATAAGTAATCTCTCCATCACATTAAAGTGACATGACTACACAAGGATGAATGGATAATAAGTAATCTCTCCATCACATTAAAGTGACATGACTACACAAGGATGAATGGATAATAAGTAATCTCTCCATCACATTAAAGTGACATGACTACACAAGGATGAATGGATAATAAGTAATCTCTCCATCACATTAAAGTGACATGACTACACAAGGATGAATGGATAATGAGTAATCTCTCCATCACATTAAAGTGACATGACTACACAAGGATGAATGGATAATAAGTAATCTCTCCATCACATTAAAGTGACATGACTACACAAGGATGAATGGATAATAAGTAATCTCTCCATCACATTAAAGTGACATGACTACACAAGGATGAATGGATAATAAGTAATCTCTCCATCACATTAAAGTGACATGACTACACAAGGATGAATGGATAATGAGTAATCTCTCCATCACATTAAAGTGACATGACTACACAAGGATGAATGGATAATAAGTAATCTCTCCATCACATTAAAGTGACATGACTACACAAGGATGAATGGATAATAAGTAATCTCTCCATCACATTAAAGTTACATGACTTAACACAAGGATGCATGGATAATAAGTAAGCTCTCCACCACCTCAAAGTGACATGACTACATAAGGATGCAGGGATAATGAGTAATCTCTCTATCACATAATAAAGACATGACTACACAAGGATGCAAGGATAATTAGTAATCTCTCCAACATATCTTGGTAACATGACTACACAAGGATGCATGGATAATAAGTAAGCTCTCCATCACAACAAAGTGACAGGACTACAGAAGGATAATGAGGCAATTCATCATGTTAAAACAGAACCACTCCACAAGTTTGCAAGAAGGCAAGGTGGAGTGGCTTTTCTTTAATCCTCTTGAGGTCCTCTCCACCCCACTACAATGAGGGAAGGAAAGAGACATGCCTTCTAATGTATATTACTTATACTGGGGAAAGTTCTACTAATGACCTCAGAACTGTCTGCACTAAATATAAAGTCCAATATGTGATTTATCGTCAGAGAGGATCACTTCACACACTTATCCAGAATACTGGGATCCATACCGATGCAATAGAATGCATCCTCCAGGCAGCTGAATGTGGCTTGTCTGGCTGGATTTTGTCTCCATTCTCTCAGGATTTTAAAGCACTGTGTTGGCACATCATGTGGATGCTCCATCTGAATTTGCTCAATCCGAGACACTGGAACTCCCAATTCAACCCCCAGATGCACATATTCCTTTCCAATCTTGTGACAGATATTCTGCAGATGTTGATCATCTGGTTGTTTGGATAGTTTTTCTTGTGGGGGCCAAGATGCTCTTTTCCCTGTAAGAAAACCATCAAATTAAACACATGTAGATTATAGACAAGATCTAATTGCTTCCCCTCTCAAGCATATTTATATATTTGTATGAACATCAAAGTCCTCCCTCACAACAATAGTCATCATATACTGTATGTAATTCCAAGTCCCCTTCCCTGTATGTACTTCCATGTCCCCTTCCCCGTATGTACTTCCAAGTCCCCTACCCTGTATGTACTTCTACGACCCCTTCCCTGTATGCACTTCCAAGTCCCTTTCCCTGCATGTACTTTCAAGTCCCTTTCCTGTATGTTACCTTCCAAGTTCCCTTTCCTGTATGTACTTCCAAGTCCCCTTCCCTATACATACTTCCAAGTCCCCTTCCCTGTATGTACTTCCAAGTCCCCTTCCCTGTATATACTTCCAAGTCCCCTCTCCTGTATGTTACCTTCCAAGTCCCCTTTCCTGTATGTACTTCCAAGTCCCCTTCCCTGCATGTACTTCCAAGTCCCTTACCTGCATGTACTTCCAAGTCCACTTTCCTGTATGTTACCTTCCAAGTCCCCTTGACTGTATGCACTTCCAAGTCTCCTTCCCTGTATGTACTTCCAAATCCCCTTCCCTGTATGTGCTTCCAAGTCCCCATCCCTGTATGTACTTCCAAGTCCCCTTCCCTGTATCTACTTCCAATTTCCCTTGACTGTATGTGCTTCCAAATCCCATTCCCAACAATATTGATACATTGCATGCGCTACAAAGTTCTCATTCCAACAATATCTATATATTGTATTTCAAAGTCGCTTTCCAAGCAAAATTTATTTATTGTACGTACTTCAAAGTTCCCCTTCCCAATAAATAAGCTGAATGTACATCAGTCCCCCTCCTAACATTATTCATGCACTGTGTGTATTTGAAAATCATCATCCCTATGATATCCATGTATGTTAAGAAACCTTTCTGAATAAATCTAATGACCATTTTTAAAAAAATAAAGATTGTTTCTTTTCACATCAACATCACATGCTAATAATTAATGTTATCAAAATGACATATGGTAAATGGTACATGTAGAATATATGTGCAGTATATGAGAAATAATGGAAGGTTAATAATGCAGATAGAGTTAGAAGAGTAAAAACATAACTTGTTGTTATTATTGTGGGGCTTGATACCATTTATCAGCTCATGATAGGCTATACATGGCGACCAGTCTCAATGGTGGAAGAAGAAACTATATATATATATATATATATATATATATATATATATATATATATGCCAAGATAAAACTATAGGTACATAAGGGTTTTCAAAATAGCCAGATATTTTACAGACTAAGAGAGACAATCCTAAACAATAACAAAATTAAACGAACAAGAACAAAACTAAGTTACCTTAATTTTTATAGCATTTATTCTTTATCTAATTTTCCAGCAAAACTTTTCATGCCAATTTGAAGTATACATTCAGGAAGGAAACAATATAAAATGGAGTCCATTTTTAAAATATTCTAATTTCAATGAATTAACTGTTTGCTTTTTTCTTGGTAGTGTTGAATCCACTAGCATGTCTGTTTCTGCTTCAGCATGTCACCTTGAATCAATGGTGGCACCAAAAAGTCTTGGACGAGTGGATATTTGAGAATAACTTGAGACCATTTATGTATATATCAGTCTTCTGTAATTTTCTTGTAAAGACCTGATGATAAATGCCACTTGTTGGTGCTAAAGTTTCTGTAAATATACATGTAGTATGCTTTTAAAGAAATTGAAGTGGCTGATAATTAGAGATGAGTGCTAATTTACATCCACTCAAACATGTAGAAAAAAATCTTATTAGTTACGTTATTAACGAAAACCTCTTTGTCACCAAAGCAATGTTTTATAAGTCCATTGTTTGGAATAAGCATATTTTTGAACTCACAAAACCGGTGGCTAGGTTAGAACTTGAAATATGGCAAATCCAGTCTCCATCAATAAAACATGTAAGAAAATACATCTTCAAAATCAAAGGTTTGTGGTAACAAAGACGCTTCTCTTAATGGTTGAAATGCCTGAATTGATGAAGTATGTAGACAGGGAAGTTGGATGTCCACCCAGCATCAAAGTCCATCCAGTATGGAAGTCCATCCAATACTTCACCTTACCAGTATGTTTTATTAAAATTCCAAGAAGATTCCTGGTGTCCAGGAGAGGGAAATTGACATAATCATTACTGAGTTGCAATGGAGTCTGAATCAATGATGGACCAATACAGTAACAGTCAACAACACTTTTATAAGACTAGTAATGGATATTGTGGGTGAATTGTTTGTCAGATTCTGCATGGGTTTAGCTGGGCATAAGCAACAGGTTGAGAAATGGAAACAATGTGACTTGGTTCCAATTGCCATCTGTATGATGAGACCAGGACTTTGTATGCCGGTTAAAATAACCATTCCCTGTCCCATTGACAGAGATCATAGGTGTTGGAAACAATGAATTCTCAGGCTTGCTGACATCGGGTGCCATAATCCACTTATTGAAGGAACACTTCAACCTGTACTGGGGTCTGTACCAGGTGATTGGCTGTTCAGGGCTGGTCCCTGTAAGCTGTCATCCCATATCAGTACCAGGGTCTATATGTAGTGACAAGTTATCTAGGATTGGTCTCTGTAAGCTATCCCAAGTCAGTACCAGGGTCTATATTTGGTGATGATTTATATAGGATTAGTCCCTGTGTGCTACTATCCCAAGTCAGTAACAAAATCTTTATGTGGTGACGAGTTATCTAGGATTGGTCCCTGTGTGCTGCCGTCCCAAGTCAGTAATAGGGTCTATATGTGGTGATGAGTTATCTAGGATTAGTCCCTGTGTGCTGCCATCCCTTGAAGTTAGTAACAAGGTCTATATGTGGTGATGAGTTGTCTAGGACTGGTTCCTGAGAGCTGTTTTCCCATGCAAGTATTGTAGTTTATACATGGTGATGAATTGTCCAGGACTACTTATTGTCAATCTGAGCTGATATATGGTACCATGGTCCAGCTGTTGAGGGATAGATAACTACAGTCAATACTAGATCTATAAATGGTCTATGACTGGCCCAGTGTCCCATGCTACTGCTGATACAGTAGATGGTTCCATGCTGGTTTGATTAAGTTGTGGTATGCAAGAGATAGCAGAGTTTAATTTGTGAAGTGGGCTCTATATCAAAATGACTGCCATTGAAATGGTCCATCTTACTGCCTTGAGAGACTGGAATATGAGAAACCTGGCAACTCAAGCAGCACTGACAGATATAAAGATCATGTATACACAGCTGGAATGGAGTCACAAGTAATCCATTTTCCACCTCCAGTCTCTAATTGCACAAATACATCCTTTCCATCAAATATACCATTACTAGCTCTTCTCTTGTATGTAGTCAGACTTTGGATGCTAAACTTATCCTTCTCAAGTCAACTACCTGCACCATTTTCAGCTCATGTACAATGAACTACTGTTACATGCAGTTGGTTAGATGACATTGTACACTATGGGAGGCAACTTGTGAGATCCAATAGATTTTGCACTGAAATATTGGATCAGTTTGCCAAGGTTTAGATAGGTTTAGATAGGTTAACATAATGGAACCATCACTAGCAAAGATGGTCTCCTGTAAGAACAGGGGAGGATTCATCATGAATAGAGATGAATTACTATTTCCATCAGGCACTTTTTCCTATGGATCAGTCTGAAAGAAAAGTGAGAGCGATGCTTCAAGTGAGAACATGTAGATCATGCAGGAGTTTTTGTAGAAAGTGATGTTTTACAGCATTTGGCACCAATTCTTCTAAGAGAGACAACTCTTTTCTGACTTCTGCCTCAGCATGTAGATAACCTATTGGCACGTTTATTAATAAAAAAAGACAATAGATTTTATTTAGTTTTGGGATGGCAGGATTTGCAAGACAAAGGATGCCCTCTTAACATGTTATCATCAAGTAATGTATTTAAAGAGTTACAGGGGAAGACTTTGAAAGTAACCATGTTTCACTGCCCTTTCTCAAAGGGCACTAGAGTAAAAATGCATAAAAGAAAAAATTTACAGGCCACCATGATCATGTAGATGCAACCTTGAAATACCATTTAATTATAGATATATATGTACCATGTTTTGTCTCCTTTTTTAAAACAGCCTTACTATAGAAAATGGAAACATTGTGACCCTGACTTTTATGATAGAATCCTAATTGTGGAATGCAACACATCTTCTAGTGAAAACTATTAAGTTTAATTGCTTATTTTTAAACAACTCTTAAATTACAGTGCAGAAGAAACAATTTAAGCCAGAAAGATTGATTCCAAATATCATAAGGTTCAAAAGTAATGTTTATAAAGTGGAAAGGAAAATGTGGAAGAAAATTAAAATGCTGAATCCTGACTTTAAACATTAGTACCCAAAGTGGTACCATAACATATTCTTACAACACTGTGATTGGTACATTATATGCCACCCAATGTTTATCTATCTTCTATGTAGGTATCAACAGTACATGTTGGACAGTAGATGACTGATGAATGGATTCCATAGTCTTTAACTTAATGTGATGAAACCATTATTGTCTTTTTTGACTTACCATGACTTATAATGACCTCTGACCTTCAGATCCCATATATTTTATTACCTAAAGTCAGTCTTTCCCAGATTGCAACAAAAATCAGCATCATGAGGGCAGGTCTGAGGGTCACTAAGATCTCATTGAGGGTGGCAAATCTTATCAAAATGTGAAAATGGTTTCATTATAAAAGGCTCACAAAAATATTGTTTAGGGTTGCAGACAAAAATGGCTGGGAAACACTACCCTAGGTGCAAACCATCCACAATTATATTTGATTCAAAAACTTACTTTAAAACAAAAAGTACTTTTCAAAACAAATTTATCTTAAAGCCACAATATGCCCTGGCATTTCACCATTTGATTTCAAATCAAAAGATCTTTTTCATATATTGAGTGCAAGCACTCCACAAACTCTGGTCAAAGTTCATGGTCTAGAACTAAATTGTTATTTTTTTTGCTGACCTCAACATTTGACCTTTTCACCCCAAAATCAATCAGCTCCATTGAAACACAACAATCAAATCATCCACAAATTTTGATGAAAGTATATGATCAACAACTGAATCTTTCTTCAAAGAATATTTTTAATTCTTCAGTCATATGGTCTTTGCCTTATCACACTAAAATAAATGTTTCTTAAAACAAGTGTAGGCCACCTGCAATTTTTAGTCATGGGATCTGATATAAACTACCTTTATTGCTCAGTAAACCATTTATATTTTTTCAGTTACAGCAGTCTTGAACTTTGACCTTTTGACCATGAAAATGAAAGGCATATCTCTTACTAAAAATGCCAGCCATCCACAAAGTTTAGTAGCTATATATGGTCATGAATTCAATGTCTTCTTTAAAAATTATTTTTCTTCTTTCAATCACTGTGACATTCACCTTTAAATTTCTGATTCCAGAAATCAGCAAGTTTCTTCCTTACCTCAAGTGCAAGCCATCCATAGCAATTCTTTACCTGATGATGGACAACCCAAGTTATCAATTAAAATGATATTTGCAACAGATCAATTGGCAGATCCCATCATAAGGTAGGTGTACAAAAAGATTGGAACAATAAGTCACATAAAGATCTTAAATTTGTCTTTAACCATGATTTCCCTCATGGAATATTCTGAATGCTTTATCATTATTCGTGAAGTCTTAAAAGCAACTTTTATGCAAATATTTAATTTTTAAAGATTTTAATTTGTTTTCTTTCAGATTTAAATTTCATCATAAATTATATCATTTTACCTCATTTTCATGAAACACCTGCTCTGCAAACTGAACTCAAAAAATATAAAATATTGTTTAGGAAACTGAAATTATATCATAATTATATTGTTCAACTCTTTTTATCACACACCTGTTATGCTGATTGATTTTTGAATATCAAGATCAATTTCAGCACTTCTGCAGGCCTTCTCTAGGTTTCTAAATGTGGCTCTGTCCCTGCTTTGTAGTGTCCATTTATACAAGAACATGAGACACTGAGTGGCTGTATAACGATAGTCCATCTGTATTTGCTGGATATCCACCCAGGTGATTCCCAGCTCTAGACCAAGGAGAACACATTCCTTTCCAATTTTCATTGACAGTCGTCCTAACTCTCTTTCAGATGGTTTCTTGTCTTGCAGATTAGGTGGTAGAGAAGAAACTGAAGCATATAACAGATAAAAAATGAAGCAATATAACAAAGTATGTTCTACAATCTACCGATAAATTATAGAAGGTCATTTACTTTTAAATTCTGCCATTTAATTCATCAGAAATAAGGCTGCCAGTGGTACTTAGCCCAAATTGCAAAGCATGCATACTGTAAATTCACTTTTATTCATGTGGTACCAATCACTGTAGCTTTGTTTTTCTTTTGTACCATTGACGGATTTATCTTAATATCAACTTATTAAGCAATTCCATGACCAATAGATTCCAAGAAAATGATATAAATATAAAACCTCACCTAGACACAATCAGCTCAACATGAAAGTAAGCACAAATGACTGAACCTGATAATGTAAGTTATAGTGACCTACTTTTCAATTAAGGTTGTCACATTTCTCATGATGCAAATTCACATGAAATTACAAGACTCCAATGACAATGGTGGCTAAGAAAATGTACTGAAAGCAAACATTTACCAAAATCACAAATATTGGTAACAGTGATATAAATTTAACAGAAATATGCCAAACTCCAAATGGCACATCAAAAATGCCACCTTGTACCAGATCTGTACACCAAGTACTGGTAATAGCAATTGAGAAAATGACCTAAACTCAAACCTTCTTTAGAGAAAATAAGCTCAACACAAAGACAAGGAAAAAACACTAAACCATGAAATATAGGTCATGGTACCACTTTTCTCTGTATTATTCCTCATTCTGCAATTACATAGCAAAATATGTGACTCAACAAGCAATACTGACCTAAATTCAAAGACAAACCAAATTCATTAAATCATGAAATTCAGGTCACTATGACCTAATATTCCTGAAAAAAAAATGTCTTGCTCCATAGAAAACATCAATGTACAAAGTTGTGTCTCTATACACACTATTGTCTGAGGTCATAAATAAAATAAAAGCCCTAACCGAATGGTTGGCAACCAAAAGTACACATGCCACAAGGTGGCACATAAGAGGTTTTGTGTGACATGCAAAAAGCTGATAAAAATCTTGATTTTAACAATATTATTCTCTAAGTGGCATGCACTTATTCATTTTGTAATTAATCTGGAAAAAGGTGGCATGCTGTGTAAAGCCTGCCCTAACTCAAGTGTTGATGCCAGGTGGACGTCCTCCTACTCAATTCATGCTTTGCAATTAAACCAAAAAATGTAACCATTGGTTTGAAGAAATTCTTATTTGTAGTCACCAATGTACTTTGAATTCAAAAGTAACTATTGGCATGCACATTTCTTGCAAGATAAGGTATGTTATTTCTTTAATATCTCTTAACTAATGATTTATTTCTATAGGATTGAAGACATTGCAGTTTCTACCAAGAATACAAAAGGAAGAATTAATATGAATTTATTTTTTGCTCCTAACCTGGGTACAATCATTGATATATATTTGCTCTGCCAATGTATTCTTTTCTGTTTATTCCCTGTTGATAATCCATCAAAAATAGATTATCATTTATAAATGGGGCCCTATGGAGATTGTAGCAATATTAATACATAGTGACATGTGAGTTGTGTTTTCCACTGTGATAAATCCTCCTAATAACCAATAACAACATGGGCTTTCCCTTATCCAACAGTAGGAATGCCTTTATGTAGTCCAAGCTTCTCTGACACAACCAATGATTGATTTTAAAATACTCCATTGAAATAAAATCCATTATCATGGTAAAAGTGATTGTAAGGAACATTCACAATAAGGGAAATGGATATGGCAATCATTTCGAAATAAAGTGATGATGATACCATGTATATTGACCTCTCTAGCAGCCTATTGGTTAGAGCACCTGCCTTGAATGCAGGAGGTTGCAGGTTTAATCCCTGACCAAGTCATATCAAGACCAAAAAGATGGTACTAACAGATGCCTTAATAGGCTCTCAGCATTAAGAGGTTAGTGTTAGGACAAGTCAGCCTGATGTCATGATAATGTGACTGGGTGGAACATGATGCCACATGTCTGTGATATGATGCCCTGGTGCTATTTTTCACTATAAACTGCCATACTGCAGACATCATAACAATATGACTTAACAATTTTTGAATCTATGATAAAAATCCAATCAAACATCCCATGTGTATATTTATTAGCAAGGACATTTTGATCAGTGAAGAAACTTGAAATTAGCCCATTTAATAAGAGCAAAGCAGAGGGTGCTATACTTAATTTTCACATCTGCACAGGACATTAATTTAAAATTTTAAGAAAATTGACCTGACTATAATCCAGGCTAATGTGATTGATTTTTACTGCCACTAAACCATGGTTGTTTTGTCCACCAACATTTGTACCTTCATTATCTTCCCTGTCTGCCAGTTTATGTATCAAGGTGAGGATAGTGCTGTTTTCACAAACATACATTTATAACTATATGTTACATTTAGCAGGAATTTTGGTTTATTTCATATCAAAAGTCCTATCAAATGACAATAATATTAATGCATGGTAATTATTACTAAAATCTCAAGAATAAATTAACATATCTCTTCTGATGCTTACCACTGTATTCCCTTTCATTTCCTTGGCTTTCCTAAATTAGAGCAAGAATATAATAATAATACAATGTTACAAAGTTAAATAAGAAAATCATACAAATGTTAAACAGTTGAATGTTACAAAGTAAAATAAGATAATCATACAAATGTTACATTGTTAAATAAGATAATCATACAAATATTACAAAGTTAAATAAGATAATCATACAAATGTTACATTGTTAAATAAGATAATCATACAAATGTTACATTGTTAAATAAGATAATCATACAAATGTTACAAAGTTAAATAAGATAATCATACAAATGTTACATTGTTAAATAAGATAATCATACAAATATTACAAAGTTAAATAAGATAATCATACAAATGTTACATTGTTAAATAAGATAATCATACAAATGTTACATTGTTAAATAAGATAATCATACAAATGTTACAAAGTTAAATAAGATAATCATACAAATGTTACATTGTTAAATAAGATAATCATACAAATGTTACATTGTTAAATAAGATAATCATACAAATGTTACATTGTTAAATAAGATAATCATACAAATGTTACATTGTTAAATAAGATAATCATACAAATGTTACATTGTTAAATAAGATAATCATACAAATGTTACAAAGTTAAATAAGATAATCATACAAATGTTACAAAGTTAAATAAGATAATCATACAAATGTTACATTGTTAAATAAGATAATCATACAAATGTTACATTGTTAAATAAGAAAATTATAAAACTTTGGCCATACCAAAAAAATGCTACTATGATAAATGCTACAATGATATCATTCATCACTATGATCTCATATTTGTAAAATATGAACTTAATTAGAATGTCATTGCTATTTGTACACATTAGCAATTTATCTAAGCTTGATCAGTAACCACTTAGTGAAACACTGCAAAACAATTAACTTATTCTTTTAACTTTATCTATTTTAGAGTAACCAGAGTAGGCATGTTGAAGATTAAAGTGACTAAACAGCTGGTTAACTTTGCATTAGAAAGTCATTGTAGAAAATCATCTACAGCCCACAAGAGGAGAAAACAAATAATTTTCTATCTTCAATGACAAGCAAGAAGTCACTGCCTCATTCTTTTCTGATAAAGTATCATACTTGAATGTGTGCATGTAGTTATATTGTTGCCAACAGAAAGTGGAATGAATTGACATTCCAGAAACTTTCATTAACAGAGAACATCCTTGGCTCCAAATATTGTAACAAGTTACTCTTCACCACATGCAGAACAGGGAAATGATAGAGACCATTAGTAAGACTTGATAAATTTTTAATATATCACTGCAACATATAATTTTTTAAATAATAATAATAATAATAATAATAATAATAATAATAATAATAATAATAATAATAATAATAATAATAATTATTATAATAATAATAGTAATAATAATAATAATAATAATAATAATAATAATAATAATAATAATAATAATAAGATTTTTTTTGTGAGGCATTTTGTCAAGAAATGATTTAATCAACTTGTCATTCAGCAATTCAATAAGGCCTGAAGGTTAAGGATTTACCAAGAAGAGATCAAATCCCTAATTTGATAATTACTGTTGGTCAAGGACTGCTCTGGTGATCTAGTGGTTAGAGCATCTGCCTTGAATGCAGGAGGTCATGGGTTTGATCCCCAGTAGAGTCATACCAAAGACTTACAAAAATGGTACTAAGAGCTGCCTTGCTTTGTGCTCAGCATTAAGATTAGTGGTCAGCCTGGTGTCAGGATAATGTGACTGGGTGGGACATCATGCTACATGTCTGCAGCATGATGCCCCAGTGCTAAACATCACTATAAACTGCCACACTGCAGACATCGAAGGGATATGACTGAAAAATTGTTAAGGCTATGCTAAAAATTATGATCACATCACATCACTGATGATTAGGCACGACAATCCCTGTCCAAGTAGATCTTTGTTCCAATTATTGATATTAAATATTACAAAACCATCATGGAGGCATTATCACTGCCATTTGAGTACATTCTCAAATTACCTTATTCCTCATAGTACTCCAGTGACAGCAATACCACGAAAAAGGAATATCAGTTTCTTGCTAATACAATGCAAATTTTACCCCTTGTCACCCTTATGGACAGAATCTCATTATAGTTTCTGACTTTTTATTTAGATTATTGGAGCTTTCATCTCCATATTTCATTAAACGTTTTAGATATAAACAAATAAGGCTCACCTCAGCATGGAACCAAAACTTTTTGAGTTCACGTGACAGAATCAGGTGATGACCATGAAACGGGCACTTCAATTCAGACACATTTAGTCTTGACACTGGAATCACACCTTTCAAGCAATCCTCACTGGATTCAGGGCACCTTATACAGCACTCAAATGCCAGGTTGTGGTAAAGGTAGTTGATGATCTTGGAAAGCATCTCTTCTATGAATTCACGTACACTGATGCACAGTTTTGAACTTGGCATTCTTTTATCCACTCTAGTGACCCGTGCAAAAATGATATAATTTCTGGTGTACAAAGTGAGTTTGTGGCTCTGGTCAATTCTAAAGACACAACACCCACAGTAGATCAAGTGCTGAGAGCCTTCTTTAGCAATGGGCCAGCAATCTAAGCAGGCTGCAAGAAGCCTATGAAAAATGGGAGGTGGTAGGAACTTTTCAATGAAAACATAGCACAGAACTGATGAGCTCTCCATCTGATGATGTGGTTTAGGGGAGATCACTTCTTTTGGCATTTCTTGACGGAGCATACAGGGAGCAAGAAAATAATCTTCCTTCTGGAACAAGAATATAAAGTAAAATAAACCTTGGAAACAATAGTTTATACAAAAATAAGCAAAGGCTATCAATCGTTTTGAAAATTATTTTAACAAATACTTAAAGATGTATTATAAACACAGTGATGCAAATGGATATTAGCTTCACATCCTTCACACTGTTAGAAATACTGTTGACAAAAAGAGTTTCTTTAAGTGGTAATGCTCTAATGACATCCAAGACATGCCCATATATTTTACTCTTATGAACTGAGCAATACTGAAACCATCTATAATATTCCTGACAATTTCCTGAATAATTGATAAAAAAGATATTCTCCCACATGTCTAAGTTGACAGGTTCAAAATATATTTCACCTTGAACTGCATATCAGGGATAGACGATCACCAAATTTGACTCAAACAATGTTAGAAAATGCCCACATGCTATATTTGGTCAAATGTTTGTGAAAAAATATACAATGCAAAAATCAAAACTTATTTAAGTGATGCTTTAAAGGTTTCAAGCGATTCAAATACATCTGCAAACTGTGTTTGACAAAATCCATTTTCACTTGTCTGTGTTATCAAGCTTACTGGCAACAACAGTTAAAATGCCAAGTCAAAAACTATGACTTTGAAATCAAGGTCAGAGTGCTGATTATCAACTTGAGATATGACCACTACAACACTATGCTTGAGGTCAGTTGAGTGTTAATTTTATTCCAAACCAGGTGCATGCTGTTAAATCGGGCCCTAATCAAAACCCTAATAGGTCAAAGTCTCTTAGAGAAAACTAACTTGATAAGATTGTTAACTCGGGAAAAGAATCATTAACATAATTTTCAAGATGGCCACAACGACAATGAAATTGGAAATCAGATTAGCTCTATTTTCATTCAGGACCAACAAGACATTATAAGAAGTTGGGAACCATTTTCATTTAGGAAAAATTAATCATTATTAGCAGTTGTTCAATAAAAATCCCATGCCAATGCAGCCATCTGTTCAAGTTATGTTGTTGTTGTTGTTGGGCTTAACGCCATTTTTCAGCATTTGATAGGCTATTCATGGCGGCCAGTATTAATGGTGGAGGAAGAAACCGGGAAATCACTGGAAAGAACCACCGACCCACAAGAAGCTACTGGCAAGCTTTCTCACATATCCACATTTGCCGAATCCTAGACTCGAACACACACAGACAGAGGTGAGATGGCAGTGATCCGTAACGGATATTGATTTAGACCTTTCGGCCACTCGGGGCCCCTCTGTTCAAGATAAGTAGCAATAACAAACCTTATAAGAAAGATGACTATCACTGGTGGCCATACTGCAAGACAGATCATCAACATTTGTAGTTAGAACAAATTATACATAATATAAAGTATTTTAGTGAAAAGTTTGTGTTGATATAATCTTCCATTTAGAATGTCTATATGGGCACAATGATGGTTCTATTGAATGCAATGTTCTTTTGCATACCAGGGCCCAGCAATCTGGAACGAATTGCCCACTACATTTAGACACAAAGACATGGTGACCTAATTCAAGACCGCTCTTAAAACTCATCTATTTTGACTGAAAGAACAGCAATGAAAACCTACTAATGAATTATTATTACTTATCCTTACCTTTAAATTTACAAAATGTTTTTGTTTCTAATTTAGTGGTGTTTGTTTTTATTTTGTTAGTCATATCATTATATATGTTTTTTAATCTCATAAGTGTTGTCAAATGTTGTAAAGCACTTAGAGCTTCTAAAGATTAGGCACTATATAAAGTTCTCATTATTTTCCTATCCACCATTTGTTTTCACTACCAACTAGAAATGGAAATGTATGACACAAAATGGATGGGAAATGTGCACCATCAGGATATAAAAATTAATCTAAAGTATGGTAATTGTTAACACTATATGAATGTGCACTTTAGTGTTGCATAAATAGTCATTGTTAACACTACATGAATACTCACTACAGTGTGCCATAAATAGTCATTGTCAGCACTATATGAATATGCACTACACTGTTGAATAAATAGTCAATGTTAACACTACATGAATACTCACTACAGTGTGGCATAAATAGTCATTGTCAGCACTATATGAATATGCACTACACTGTTGAATAAATAGTCAATGTTAACACTACATGAATACTCACTATAGTGTGGTATAAATAGTCATTGTCAGCACTATATGAATATGCACTACACTGTTGAATAAATAGTCAATGTTAACACTACATGAATACTCACTACAGTGTGGCATAAATAGTCATTGTCAGCACTATATGAATATGCACTACACTGTTGAATAAATAGTCAATGTTAACACTACATGAATACTCACTACAGTGTGGCATAAATAGTCATTGTCAGCACTATATGAATATGCACTACACTGTTGAATAAATAGTCAATGTTAACACTACATGAATACTCACTACAGTGTGCCATAAATAGTCATTGTCAGCACTATATGAATATGCACTACACTGTTGAATAAATAGTCAATGTTAACACTACATGAATACTCACTACAGTGTGGCATAAATAGTCATTGTCAGCACTATATGAATGTGCACTACACTGTTGAATAAATAGTCAATGTTAACACTACATGAATACTCACTACAGTGTGGCATAAATTGTCATTGTCAGCACTATATGAATATGCACTACACTGTTGAATAAATAGTCAATGTTAACACTACATGAATACTCACTACAGTGTGGCATAAATAGTCATTGTCAGCACTATATGAATATGCACTATAGTGTCACATGAACAAACTTGTTATTACTATAGGAATAATCAGTCTAGCATGGCATAAGTAGTAATTGTTAACACTATATGAATACTCTCTATAGTGTGGCATGAACAGCCTTGTAAATGTGTGTGTGCATATGTGTATGTGTGTGTTGGATATTTAATGTAGCTGTAAAAAATTATATTTCATGATGTCTGCAGTGTGACAGTTTATAGTGATGTCTAGCACTGTGGCATCATGTTGCAGACATGTAGCATGATGTCCCACCCAAATACATTATCCTGACACCAGGCCAACTATTCCTAACACTAACCTCTTAATGCTGAGCACCAAGCGAGGCAGCTGCTAGTACCATTTTTATAAGTATTTTGTATGACTTGGCCAGGGTTTGAACCCATGACCTCCTGTATCCAAGGCAGACACTCTAACCACTGGAGAAGTTGCCTTGTTAATACTATATAAATAATTACTGTAGCATGCCATAAATAGTCATTGTTAACACTCTTTGGATATTCAGTATAGTGTGGCATAAACAACAAATGCACAAGCAAATGGCTTTCAATAAACAGACCTCAACCTCCTTTCCATCCTCACTGAATGACCTTGTCTTGGTGATGATGTTCAATTTTTCCATCACCAGTAAGATATGCTCCTTATTGTTATAGAATTCTGGATTTTTCTCCTTTGTCCAGACAGCATCTAGAAATCAAGGTAATAAAATCATCAGAAAGGCAGTAATATAAGACATGTAGGCATCAGTAACAGTCATCTACGTTTCAGTGTTCCGCTATCGGAACAAGAAAGAAGCCTCAGCATTTTATGTATATGTTTACCAAAATTTAAAGACAACAAAATCAAGACTGTAATCAATAGCTCAATGTTAATACTAAATGAATACTACATAGCTCACTTCTACAAAACATGCTGCAGAATCCACTAGCTACTAAAAACATTCATTATCATGCAAAAAGTAAACTGAAATTAAATCAGATTAACAACATTTTTCCCCATTTCAAATAAACTTTCCTTTTGCAAATGTTTACATTTTAACTTGATCTCATTCAGCACAATATAACCAGTTTTGTGCTGACATACTGATAAAACACATACCTACATACCTACTTACAAACAATGAAACCCACTATAACACAATGGTCAGGGTCCTCAGAGTGCCATAGTGCTATGTACTGTATCATACAATATCCAAACAAGTCAGTTAAATGTAGAAAATATTACACTCGTCCCCTCTTTAATAACTATACAAGACTGGAAGAAAAGGTGTAGTTGAGTGATAAATCATTGACTTATTTCACAGATATTAAACAGGAAATACTTCAAACAATTACCTTATACTCCCTAATTAATACCCCAGGAGCATTATTTTTTCCTATATGGATGTGGGGTGGGCATTTCTTAGAGCACAATAATGAAAGCTAAGTTGTAAATTTGGTGCACTCTTGACCAACATGTATATCTGCCACTGAATTCAATAACTGTTAATATCAGTACCCATAAAATGATCAACTGATCAACACAGTGTCCCTTTCAAAAGCTGGTTGAAGTAGGACTAATCAGTCTTTGATCTTTCTGCCCACTATTGTGTCATGTTTAACACTATATGCATGCCCTTGACTTTAGAAATTTATACATTGATAAATACATTGTAACAGTGTGATCAACTGAGACTGCTACAGCATTATGTTGCAATTTTGGATCTGAAGAAGACAGATATTGAAAAGCATAGGTCTCATACATCTTTTATGTTTCCTATTTTTAAAAATTACTGTAGGGATGTTAATTAGCGAACTTAAAACACACAATTTCTACAATGTCCCCAAAGTATGAAATTTAGGTTGCATAGACATATTCAATAAAGATGTAGTACCAAATACCAAAATGACCATGTTTCATAATAATATATTATTCACTATGTGTATAGCATGCCATAATATAGCATTCACTATGTGTATAGCATGCCATAATATAGCATTCACTATGTGTATAGCATGCCATAATATAGCATTCACTATGTGTATAGCATGCCATAATATAGTATTCACTATGTGTATAGCATGCCATAATATAGCATTCACTATGTGTATAGCATGCCATAATATAGCATTCACTATGTGTATAGGATGCCATAATATAGCATTCACTATGTGTATAGCATGCCATAATATAGTATTCTCAATGTGTATAGCATGCCAGCCATAATATAGTATTCTCAATGCATATAGCATGCCAGCCATAATATAGTATTCTCAATGCATATAGCATGCCATAATATAGCATTCACTATGTGTATAGGATGCCATAATATAGCATTCACTATGTGTATAGCATGCCATAATATAGCATTCACTATGTGTATAGCATGCCATAATATAGCATTCACTATGTGTATAGCATGCCATAATATAGTATTCTCAATGCATATAGCATGCCATAATATAGCATTCACTATGTGTATAGCATGCCATAATATAGCATTCACTATGTGTATAGGATGCCATAATATAGCATTCACTATGTATATAGCATGCCATAATATAGTATTCACTATGCATATAGCATGCCAAAACCCATGTGGTCATCAATTAATAACAAAACCTTAACCTCATCTGCTACAAGATGATTATAGGTCAAAATTAATTTCTTCTCATGTAAGTTTGTGGTGCCCCAAAAACATGCATATAAATACTGCCAGTTTCATAATTCTAGCATGAACACTGCCTGGGAAAGGAGCCCCAGACACTAAAGTTAATATAAGTCAGTGAATCATCAACATGATAAAATTGGGGATAAAATGACCTAGTATGGAAATGAAGGAATACTGCATATTAAAGATGCATCCCCTCATCAACTTTCATGATTTGCTATAGTGTGTATACAGCATGAAAAAACATGTGATCATGAGCTACATGCAAAAGTGATAATTGTAGGTTATAGTAAACTTTGTTATGAGTGTGATGCTAAGAGAAATGTATAAGACAATCTAGTTTAACTATCAAAGCATGAAAAGTTAAAACACAGATTTTAACCAAAGTCAGTCAAACATGAAATATTGCTCACATTGACCTACTTTTGGGTTGAAGGCATATGACAACATTAATATATAATATGACCTCTGTGCAGTTGCTATTTAGTTTAATGTCAACTTCACTGATATGCTGCCTGGTCTTGATGCTTGTTACAATGATTTGCAACAATGTTATAATTTCCTGCACATATTTAAAATGTTCCTGTGTAATACAAGAGTCCATAGAAGGAACTGATGCTCTTCTGGCCAAAAAAGAGTTTCATCTGTCCTTCATACTCTTTAACTGCTGATACTAAAGCTGTCTATGATAGTCTTGAATTTCACATGGAGGGAGAGAGGTGTAATGCCTGAGTGATCTGCAGACGCATGCACTTTAAACCACTCTGCCACCCAGGACTTCATGATCCACAAAATGTGTATGTATATGATTATGATATGATTATGATTTTTAATGTAGCTTTAACAATCTTTCAGTCATATCACTACATGTCTGCAGTGTGACAGTTTATAGTGTGGTCTAGCACTGGGGCATCATGCGCAGACATGTAGCATGATGTCCCACCCAGTCACATTATCCTGATACCAGGCCGACCAGTCCTAACACTAACCTCTTAATGCTGAGCGTCAAGCAAGGCAGCTGTTAGTACCATGTGTATGTTGAAAACAATATCAAAAGGTTTCAAATGATATATTATTGAATTTGACAAATAATCAATTCATAACTTTTGGTTGTTGTTGTTGTGTTTAACGCCATTTTTCAGCACATGATAGGCTATTCATGGCGGCCAGTATTAATGGTGGAGGAAGAAGCCGGGAAATCACCGGAAAGAACCACCGACCCACGAGAAGCTACTGGCCTGCTTTCTCACATATCCACATTCCCCGAATCCTAGACAGAGGTGAGATGGCAGTGATCCATAACGGACAGCGCTTTAGACCACTCAGCCAATAACTTTTGGTAACAAGACATTTAATTTGCCACATTCTATTTGATGTTTTGGACTTTTTTTTTTTATAACACAGTATCAAAAGGATATAACAAGTGAGGTTACACATGTAGCTTTACTGCTCACAGATTGGACAGGAAGAACTTAGGAGAGTCATGCCTCAATACCACATTACCATATATGCTTGAAATAGCTTACTGGTACACCAGCAACTTAAGTGATCAACTGAGAATAGTTTTCTGGAACATGTCAAATGGTCGGGTTTAATACATGAAATTGAGTTGCATCTACCGAAAGTTAAAATAAATATTTGTCACACATTTTCATCAATAAATGTATGCAATAATAAACTAATCAGGTGACCTTAGATGTAACTGTTAAGTGTTTGAGCTGTTAACAAAAAATGCAACAAAGTAAAGCCTTCTTATCAACAGCAATGTGCTTAATACTGTAGTCTTCTTATTGACAGCATGTGTTTAGGAGTCTTCTTTTCAACAGTCTGATCATAGTACAGTCTTTTAAATAATAGCATTTGTTTTGTACAGTCTTTTAAATAATAGCATGTGCTTTGTACAGTCCTCTTATCAACAATATGTGCTTTGAATACAGACTTTTTACAAACAACAGTACTCTTCTCTTAGCTCCTCAGTTCCTGGAAAAATTTTGTATATATGATTGTATATTTCTCTCATACATGCATATTTCTCACATGTATGTATCTCTTCCTATACATCTATATTTCATACATCCATGTATATTTCTCACATATATGTATCTTTTTCCTATACATCTATATTTCACACATCCATGTATATATCTCTCATCTTTTGTACATTTCAAGCAATACATATATATTTCACACATACATGTATATTTTATATGGAAGTTTTACAAAGAGTGGAGGACTTTATTACATCAAGGAACATACACAAATACATGTATATTTCACACATACATGTATATTCTTTATGGAAGTTTTACAAAGAGTGGAGGAATTTACTACATCAAGGAACATACGTTTCATTGTACAGGAACATATTAAGCTAAAGATTGTAATGTGTTTGGCAAAAAATTTTATTAAAAAAGTCATTATGCTTCTCATAACTTTTATTTTATTAATTGATTAGTCCGATGTAATAATGTCTGAAACTGCCTCAATGTGAGTAGTATAGGGAAATGAGGGTTTTGACTCACTTCATTTTTTTTACCCTCCAAACAAGTATAAATTAAATAAGGGTTTCCCAAAACAGGGAAATGAGGGTTTTGGCCCAGCAGCCCCTCCCACACCTATTAGAACGTTTCAGTTAACATAGTGGAAATTAAATTAGCATTAGAATGAAACTGATATTATTTTAGTTATATTATATCTTAAGTTTAGATAAAATTTTACGTTACTCATATTTTTTTGATATTTTTTTCATACTTGCTAACCCTAATTGGTAGAATATCTGTTAACATATTATCAATAATACGAAATTCACGTAATAAATCATCCATATTATATTTGACTCCTCGTAGGTAAGACCGGATCTGATCAAGTAGTTTCTTGTAAGTTTTAATTGATGTTAAACATCCATGCTTTTTTATCAAAAGTCTTGGTTCTACTTTTTTACACGCCGCTGTAAGTGAAACACCAATACCAGATATAATTAACAAAAAAGGATTTAACGATATCCCACTTGAAATTATACCGGAACTGGTCATTAACAATGGTAGATATGAAATTACTCGAAGGATCTTGTTGTAGTATTTATAACATTTTTTAACGCACCAATGTTTTTTGTGATAATATTTGTAGTATTGTATTAGTGCGTCCACATCCTGTTCTGAAATATCTTTTGAAATATGATTAAAATCAACTATACTTTTTTTCATTATAATATTTGTTTACATAGTTATGATAAATCAGCTACAAATTCCAAACACCACCGATAAGGACCTATAAAATTTTTATCAGTTGGTTCAAGTACAAATTCTTCCTCAGAATTTTTGTTTAATATTACAGATAACATTCCAGATAAGTCATCATCATATGAATGACGCCATGATTTAGTAATTATTTTAAACTTTACAGTGCTAAACACTGACAATCTATACAAACCAATAACTTCTGCAGTGTGTTTGATAGATTTGTTTTGTGGTGTCCATCCACTAAAACCATATGCAATAGTATACACAATATTTTTAATCTGTTTGTGAGGAATGATACTCGTTTCCTCAGCAATATTAGGAATTTTACTAATAATACTATTGAGTTTTGTGTTAATATCATTGAGTTTTGTGTTAATATTAGCGAGTGTAATGTCAACAATTGATGGATTTCCAAAAAATTCATGTCTAATTCTGTTTATGTTTCTGCGAAAACTTAAAAATGTATTTACATGACTAAGATACTCATTTTTGAGTGCTGTGATTTCATTATTGATTGAAACATCCTGATCATTGACGTATTTTTTAGTGACAGCATCCCCGTCCTCAGTTGGGTTTCCAAGATCTGTAATCTTGTTTTGTTTCATAACAATATTCCCACTTGGATTTCGTACAACTACATCTGACAGTTTTACATTACTCGTCTTTAATCGTCCTTCTTTGTCTTGGAAAATGACAACTTCATCTGGATCTACGCTGGCAATATTTTGTAAATTATTGATTTCATTTTTAAGCTGATCAAGAGTTGCATATTTGGATAAGTCACCTTGATAAACTTTTGTGGATAAATCTTCTAATAGTCTTCCAAATTTTGTATAGTAGCTCATTATTTAATATCCTAGATAAAATTATCAACACTAGTTTAATATTATACAAAATGGCAAAATCATTGATACTAAACTTTGATACAGAGAGACTAGTGAAGCACAAACATAACAATGAACTTCCTGATTGTCATTATCTTATTGTTGGGCGAACTGGATCGGGGAAAACAAATTTACTTATGAACTTACTTCTTGGTGATAATTTTAACTACGATAGAGTTTATATTTGCACAATCAATCCACAGCAAGATAAGTATGAGTTATTAAGTGAGTATAATGACAAGCTTCGTGATGATCTTAAAGCTGGCGAAGATTTTTTTATAATTAGGCAGCCAGAAGATCTTATTCCAGTCAATCAACTTGATGCAGATGAACATAAGATAGTAGTTTTTGATGATATTCCGCTAAATAACATGGAGATGAACAAAATAAGATCATATTTCTCACTGTCATGTAACAAACAGTGTAATTCTGTTTATCTCGCTCAAGGATTTTATAATGTTGACAGGTTTATTAGGCAAACTACGGGTTGTTTTATTTTATTTCCAGGACTGGATAATGTTGACGTTAGAAATATTGCAAGCGAGCAATGCGGTGGCGTGACAAAAGATAAGTTTATTGAACTTTACCGTAATGCTACAAAAGATAAATTTAACTTTTTCTTGTTTGATAAACTTACAAATGATCCAACTAAAATGTTTCGCTGTTGTATTAACAGTTACTTACAGTAAAGCGTTTCAATTTTATAAAATTTATAATTATAATAATGGACAAACGAGCAAGATACAGACAACACATAGAAGATCTATAAAAACTTGCTCAATCTCAGGCATCACTTAAGCAAAAAGTACAAGAAGCACGACGTGGGCAAGTAACTGCTACAGAAATAACAGCTACAATTTTCAAGCCGGTTACTGAAGCATTATTAGGTAAACAACCTGAAACTAAACCACTGTCAGAAGAACTTAAACAACTGCAGGAAAAAGGTTTGGTTGGTATTATTAGAGAACAACAAGAAGCAGCTGCTGCAAAACTTGTTACTAGATCTGATGAAGAAAAAAGAAAACTGATTGAGGCACTTACAGCAAATATAGCTGATCCTGCGGTTAGACAAGCTGAAACAGATCGATTGATAAACAATACGCTGGAACTTGAGCGAAGATTAGCAGAGTTAACAACGCAAGGAATAACAAATATTATAACAAGTTTATCAGGAGAAATAAAAGATATCAAAGAGGAGCAACAAAGAGTTGGTGAGCTTACTGTAAAGTTTATGGAAGTTGGAGATCAAAGACTTCATTTTACAAAAAGAGCAAATGATGAGATAAAAGGTAGTGAATATGATGATTTTTTAAACAAAGAAAATATAATAGATATTAATAATATAAACAAGTGGACTGATGTAGAATATCAAGAATTACTCGATAGATTAGATGTAATATTTAATGACGGAGTTACTGCTAAAGATGAAATAAACACGGTTACAAAAATTGATGATATGCTTCCACTTTATGATAGAATGAGAAACGGTGTCATTGCTCTCACGTTTAAAAAAAAACAGCAGAAAATAGCAGAGCAAAACCTTTTGGTAATGGGTGGAGTTTTAGAAGGAAATTTTTTACTTTTGATAAATCTCATATACAAAAAGGTAGAGTAAGAACAGGAACTGGTGCAAAGGTATTTACTTCAACTACTGAAATGATAGGTAGATTAATGTTATTAATATCATCAAAGGAAGCTGGGAATGATAGTGTTGAACTTGATAATGAAATTATTGACATACTTGATCATCTAATATGGAGTGAATTATTAACATCTGACGAATACGAAACTTTACACCGCGACTTAATCGCGGCGACTTAATTTTATAAAATGATATAATATAAAAGGAATGCAAACAATATTATTACTAAACTCTAGCGAGTCTGCAGAAGATAGCGCAAATTTTTCAGTAAATTATATTCCGCCTATAGAACTAGATCCTGCAAAACAATATGAAATTGGATTAATTTCTTGTACTTGCTGGAATGCTATACCTAACGTGAAAACTGATGTTAATGATGAAATGTGGTTTACTTCGTTTACAAGTACTTCAATATCTACAACAAAAAAAATAAAAATTCCACAAGGAGCTTATAATATTGAAGATCTAATCAAGACGATCAAAGAGCTCATAACAAAAGCTGACGGTGTGGTTGATGATTTTGGATTAGCTGCTAATTATAGCACATTACGAGTTAGGATGACTTTGAAAAATATGTTAATCAATCTTGGATCAAAAGAAAGAGGTATTAGACAACTGTTAGGATTTACTAAATTAGATTATAATGCACTTAATCAGCCTATTACATATGACAGTGAACTGTCAGTAAATATAACAGAAGTAAATATGATATTAGTAAACTGCTCTATTACTTCTGGCTCTTATACATCAAAAGGTAGCAAAGGTCATACGATTTACAGTTTCTCACCCGAAGTCCCCCAGGTTCTCTCATGCAAATAACTCCACGAGATATTATCTATTATCCTTTAAATGTGGAAGATCAAATATCAAGTATAAGGATGCAGTTGACAGATCAATCAGGAAAACAGTTGGAATTGAATAATGAAGTTGTAACTTATTATTTACATCTACGTGAGCAAAAGTAAAAATTATGCAACATCAAATATAATGAAACAAAGAAAAAAAGTTTATCAAAGAAAAATAGTAGGAGGATTTTTCGGAAATATATTCACTAAAGTTATTGAAAATATTCCGGGTATAGCACGTAAAGTTGCACCAATTGCTATTGACGCTGGTAAAGCTTTTGCAACTGGGGCTGCATCTGCCGCTGGGACTGCGGTGGGACAAAAAAATAGCTAATAAAATGAAAGGAGATTTACCGACTGCATCTGAAATAAAAAAAGCTATCTCAGAAATCGCTCCAACAAAGAAACTCAAAAAGCTTTGATAACAACAACAAAAAAATTATTATCACCAAAGGGCGAGCAGATCATACAAAAATTAATATCTAAAGTAACAGTGCCGCAATAAAATTTTATATAATCTAATAAAATAAAATGTCTGTTAAAAATTATCTCGAGTTAACAGAAACTTATGACATCGACAACGATGTGACAGAATTCGAGTTTGTTGAGTACCTTGATGAAAATTCTAACGAACCAAATAAAACTGGTATTAGAACCTTTAACACCAGAGACGAAGATGTATTTCTACTACCACATAAGGCTATGTTAGAAGTTCGTGGTCAGATTATGCCAGTAGCCAATCCACCTGCTGCAATTGCAGTTGGAACAAAAGTAGCTCTTATAAATAACGGCTGGTGTTTATTCAAAAGTGCTAGATATCAACTGGCCAATCAAACTATAGAAGATATTTCAGGTCATCTACAAGTTGCAAGTACAATTTTAAATATTATTTCGTTTTCCGACGATTACTCGAGATCAACTGCAACTAATATGATGTGGTTTAAAGATACTGGACGGGGTATAGCTGAATCAACAGAATTTCTAAAGAGAGGCGCTATAGTACACGGAGCTGATGCTGCTGCAAATGCTGGAATTGTGAGAGATTTTCTCATTGCTAATGCAGACGCGCTAGGTATTGACGCACCAGGTGCAGCTGCTAATACAGACGCTACAAGAGTTTCTCTTATAGCAGCTTTTAATAATCTAAATATAACACCACCAGCTGCAGATGCAAACGGTACTGCGATGTTAAATTTACTTCTTAACACACTTGACGTGAGAAATCCACGTTATAACGAAGGCTTTGCTAGGCGATGAAAACTTGCAGCAGGATCACGTCAAATTACAATGATGCTTCCGCTAAGCACAATTTTCGGCTTTTGTCGCGATTATGATAAAGTATTTCGCGGAGTAAAACATACTCTTATTTAAGATCGAGCAGACCAAAACGATTCCTTGTTTAGATCTGGAGGGGTTGATGTACAGTTTATCATAAACAAACTCGCTTTGTGGATGCCACATATAACACCATCAATCACTAAAATGTCAGAATTAAATAGTACGCTTGATAAACATACAAACAGAATTTACTATAAGCAGCATAAGATATATCAGACAGCGGTTCTAAATACTACTGACTACACATGGAGGGTCACAACAACATCAAGCGTACAACTGCCGAGAAATATCTTTGTCGTATTTCAACAACAAGCCCGACGAGGTAACCAACAACAAAATAATGCAATATTTGATCACTCTAATGTCAGACGAATATACGAAAGATTCAATTCAAAGCAATATCCAGAACGAGCTATCGAGTGCAATTTTGCTGATGATGCTAATAAAAATATTTCTCGACCGTACATGTACCTGCTTGACGCAATACAAAAATATCAAGATGTTGAAGATGGAACTCAAATATCAGCAGAGGAATTTCGTACGCTTTATCCTATATTTCATTTTGATGTTAGTAAACATAACGAGCGAGCTGTAGACAGCACAGCGGATATTGAAATTACCTGGACACTTGGGGCGGTTCCAGTAGCGCCGTTATACGTATACGCATTAGTGATTAGTGATAGATTTATCACAGTAGATTCTATTGGAGGTAAAATGACAGTTCAAGTTTAATCTAAAGTTGTTATATAAAATGGCAAGGTATATTGTAAAAGAAGTGTATTTGACTGATGGCCAAGTTAAAAAATTAGTAGCTGCTATTGCAAAGCGAGAACAGGTATCATTAAAAATCAATCCTAATATTTCTGATGGTGTTTTAACAAAATTAATGCTAACAAAAAATCAAGTAAAAAAGTATGATCGTAAAAAAACTTTTGTTTTAAATTTGAGTGCTGCACAAATGACAGCGATGGCAAAAGAAGGTGGTTTTCTTGGTCCAGCATTATCAGTATTAGCTAGCACAATAATACCTAAACTTTTGCCGGTGTTGGGAACATTAGGACTAGCAGCAGCGTCTGGAGCAATATCTGGCGCAACGAAGAAAGCAGTCGCAGGTAATGGTATCATTCGTGGAAGTGGAATAAAATTGTAAATTTTATGTAAATAATATATTATAATGCCACAAAAGAAAAAGAAATCACCAACAACAAAAAAAAAAGAAAATAATAAAAACAAAATCGCCAACACCAAAATGCAAATGCATATGCAATCAACCAAAACAAGGAGGATTTATTCCGTTCGCTCCACTTTTGGTGGGACTAGCGGGAAGTCTGCTGCCAAATCTCTTAGGAATCGGACGTGGTCTAACATTACCAGGAACTCGTCGACCCCGTTGAGTAATTTTGATATCATTGATAAGTTAAAAGCGGTTCCTGGATTTCACGGAGTTTATTCTAAAGATGAGCTCGCAGCAATAAAATCACCATCAGCTGTAAGTTCGTGTGTTATTAATATACAAGATTTTAATGACGGATCCGGCACGCATTGGGTAGCAGTTTATAATAATAATTATTTCGACTCAGTTTGACAAGCATCCTTCTCACGCTAATGATGAGATCGCAATTAATTTTATCTAAACTTACAAGTTTAATAATGTCAACATACTGTCTCAAGTGTAGAACTAAAACAGAAAATATTAATGAAACAACAGAAAAAACAAAAAACAACAGGATAATATTAAAAAGTTTTTGTGTAGTCTGTGGAAAAAGAAAAAATATGTTTTTAAAGAAAACGTCCCCAGCGATAGTATCGCCAGCGAAAAATTCGCTAGGATCTGGTTATCCTGATATTATTTTAGTCGACGACTAGAAATATAGAATGATATGCAACTGTGATTCTGACAGAGTTTTGTGTCTTGAACAAAATAAAATTATCGCATACTGTCAATGTTGTAACAACAGAGAAATAATAGGGTCAGGTATAGATATACATAAAATTATTGGAAAATTACCAAAACCAAAAGGCGGTTGGACATTGCCAGGTCATCGGTATACTGGTCCGTGGAATCCGCTAGATCAACAACTAGATGAAAACGACAATCCGTTGCCAGGCCAAGAGCCTTATAATCAAGTGGATGCAATAGCAATGCGTCGTGATATCTGTTATCGTGATCATGAAAACTCAAAATTAGATTGTGATAAAGTAATGTTAGACGAATTACGTGATATGAAGCAAACAAATCTACAAGAACGTTTTGATAGAAAATTTGTTCAGGGAATGATAGGAACAAAATATAAACTTGGACTCGGAGAGTCTCGACTCGGTAAAAAAGTATACGATGGTCTGGCAGTCGAGCTGCACAGACCTAAAAAAAAAAGTTCCCACGACGTAAAGTTGTCGCTAATGGTGTAGATGATATCTGGGCAATAGATTTGGTGGATGTATCTAATCTGGCTCAGTTTAATGTTGGCGCTGATGGCGCTCCAAAAAGGTATTTGTTTAATGTTATAGATGTTTTTAGCAAATATGCTTTCAGTGTACCTGTTTCGGATAAGACAGGGACTTCAATGATTGATGCGCTAAAACCAATAATAACGAGTGTAGAAAGAAAACCAAAAAAAATCTGGACTGATCACGGATCCGAGTTTTTTAACAAAAAGTTTGAGCAGTTTCTAGAACAAAATAATATAAAAAGGTATGTTACAGGAAACGAAGGTAAAAGCGTTGTTGTCGAGAGATTTAATCGCACGCTAAACGAAAAATTACACAAACATATGACAGCTAAAAACACCAACAGGTACATCGATGACCTTTCTCAAATCGTAGGTGAATATAATAACACGAAACCACGAAACATCGAACCATCAAAATGACACCTAAAAAAGCTGTTAAAAATCCGATATTAGCAAATGAAAACATGTACCGCAGACATAAATTTAAGGTTGGTGATAAAGTTAGAATTTCTTTGACAAAAAAGGTATTTGCAAAAGGATTTACTCCAAACTGGAGCGAAGAAGTATTTGTAGTTGATAAGGTACTTTTAACAGTACCTGTAACGTACGTTTTAAAAGATCTGGCAGGGGAACCGATCGTAGGTAGTTTTTATGAACAAGAACTACAGAAAACTGAGCAGGATGTTTTTGTTATCGAGAAAGTGATTAGAAAAAAAGGAAATAAAAGTTTAGTCAAATGGCGTGGGTATAGCGATAAATTTAACAGTTGGATCCCAACTAAGCAGATTATGATATAATGCTATTATAAATTAACTCATACTTTTGTTTGACAGATTTACATTTTACTGGTTTACATAACGATATTAGATACTGCTTACGATCGTTAGAGATCGTCATTAGATTAAAAATTTTAACGAATATGAAATCGAATTTGATATTTTTCTGTCGGCCTGGAATCCTGATGTTTAAGAAAGGTTTGATTAGCTGCCAAAACAGTTGTTGTTCGGCAACGGTAAAATTAAATTTTATTATTTGTTTAGCAATGTGATACTTGACATTATACCGTTTAGTTGTTGATCTGCTGTAATTTGATCTGTCAGCAACAGTGACTATTTCACCATCATCATCAGATTCATTGTTATACAAAATATCATCTTCACTATAACCAATAGATTTGTCTATAAAATCTTTGGAAAATGTGACCTTATCGCTGGTGACTTTGTCGCTAGTATTTTCTTCATAGAGTTCAGCAAGTCGTTTCATCAAGTCCATTATTATAATATATTTTTATCTAATTTATTATTATAAGATGACTGATGAGATAAAATATCACCAAAAAGTTAATATAGTAAATTACAACGAACTAGCCGAAGCGGTAAGAAAATGTTTGTTGGGTTATAGTGTTGATGTTATTGTAATGCAAGGTGATTCTCATAAATTATTACTAACAGAAGCAGAAAAAAATAAAATTAATGAAAGTGCAGTAACGACGCTAAAATTTAATCACGATGATATCATAGCATTTGCTCATCATTGCTTGACTAAAACCGAATTACAAAATATTATTGATCATCATATCTAAAACCAATCCTAGCATCGTATTCTCTTGAAAAAGCTGATTTTGTTACTCCATCGGCTATAAATTTTATTGTTCTGGAATTTATCTTATATTTCGCCGCAGCTGTAATCGATTTAAATTCAATCTCCTCATCCGTTTCGAGGTTTTTTGAAATAACAGGTTTTATTGGACATCTAAAATTAATACCACCACCTCGTCCTTTTCTCACATTTTCCTGTTGCGTCACTAGCTCCAGATTTCTCAATCGATTATCAGTTTTTACGTTATTGATGTGATTAATAACAAGACCATTAGGTATAGATCCGTTGAACACCTCGTAAACAAACCTATGACCAAGATAATGAACAAAATCTGTTAGTGTTCCTCTAACAATTACCCTTATATATCCCATATTGTTCATAGTACCAAGAACTTTTTTAGTTTTTCTGTTTCTAATAATACCACAATCGTTAGCCTCGTATAAATCAAAGACTGGATGCGGCTGAAACTCATCTTGTAAGGATAAGTTTTCAATGTTGTCATCAGTGACTTTACCGTTATAATGATATACACGCTGTCCCTCTGGAATATCATCGCAGAACAACGTGTAAATAAAATCTTTTCTAAACATTGCAATCCTCTCAGCATTATCTCTCTTTACACTAATATTATAACCCGCTGACGTTAATTTGCCAGCAGGTATTCTAGTTTTGATGTTAATAACCGAACATAATACATTTCCAGCGTATAAGTTATACTTTGGGTGAACAAGATAAATCTCTTGCTCACGTGCGCTTGTCAGATTTACTGTCATTATATTATAGGCGATTTTTTTTTATCTTCAATTGATTTTTAGCGCATGCGCAGTGTGAGGTAAAGTTATACTTTGGGTGAACTTGATATGTTTCTTGCTCACATGTGTTTGTTAGATTTGCTGTCATTATATTATAGGAGATTTTTTATCTTCAATTGATTTTTAGCGCATGCGCAGTGTGCAAAAATTATTAATTAGATATTACATTATAATATAATAATGTTAAAGTTACGTGATATAGCTAAGAAAAGCCTTATGGGAGAACCTAATAAAATAGCGACTGCTTTTGCAGGTTTTGATAATAGTTATCAGTTTGATAATCAAATTGTTTTAGTAAATTTTAATGCAACGAATCTTTACCACCTACTACAGACAACTGTAAAACGTGAGCTCGAAAAACACAAAAGTATTAGATTATTTGTGCAATATCATGTTATATTTTCAAAGTTAGTTATAACGGAAGAATTAACTAACAAGGAAATTTCAGAACCTTATATTAACGCAAAATCAAGACGTGCTTTGCTTGGGACTGATCTGTTATCACTATCTGATGAAATACACCAAGAAATTTGAAAAAAAATAGAGGAATTTAGTCAATTAGGTTCGGGTTGGAAGTTTGAAATGATCAAAGGAATATTGTTTCACACGATGAAATAAAATGTATTACGAGGTAGTTCATACGTCGACCTGCCACCAAAAATAAAAAGTAAAAGATGTATAAACATCAAAAATGTAGATAATAAATGTTTCCAATGGGCTATTCTTTCCGCACTATTTCCAGCAGAAAAAAACGCTACTCGTGTTGAAAAATATATCAGTCACGTGTCTAGATTAAATTTTAAAGGTATTAACTTTCCTGTGGCAGAAAATCAAATACCAAAATTTGAAAAGCAAAATAATGTTTCAATTAACGTTTTCGGACTAGATGAAAAAGAGGATGTATACCCGAGATATATTTCAGAAAAAGCTTCACAATCGACTATAAATTTATTGTACTACAAAAATCATTACGTTTGGATTAAAAACTTTAAAGGACTAGTTTGTAAACAGTACAGTAAAAATAGGAACAAAAAGTTCTTTTGTTACCGATGCTTGCATGATTGTACTAACAATGAAACATTACAAAAGCATTTGCAGTACTGTAGTGATGTGCAAAGAATAACAATGCCATCTAAAAAAGATAGTGTGTTACAGTTTGTCCATCATAATCATAAACTAAAAATTCCTTTCGTTATATACGCTGATTTTGAATGTTTACTTCAACCTGTACTTGGCGTAGAAAATAATCCTAATCAATCGAGTACAAGAAAAGTTCAAAATCATGTTCCGTGTGGAGTAGCGTACAAGGTAGTTTGTTGTACTGATTCTAGATTATCTAAACCAATCAAATTATATCGTGGTAAAAATCCAGCTATCTACCTTCTCAAGCAGTTGATTAATGAAGTTGATAATATTACTTATCGTTTGAAAAAAGTAACGCCAATATTAAAATTAACACCTCAACAAGAATCCGATCACGAGCAAGCAGAAATTTGTCATATTTGTGAAAAAGCTTTCGACGATGACAAAAAAGTACATGACCATTGCCATTTGACTGGACAGTACCGTGGAGCGGCTCATAATCAGTGTAATTTAAAATTTCATGCTCCAGATTTTATTCCGGTTATTCTTCACAATTTTCGAGGATATGATAGCCATATTATAGTAGAAGCTTTTGGTGATCCTGATATAAAATCTCGTTCAAAACTCGATAACATCATCAAATGCATCCCAAATAATTTTGAAAAGTACATGTCAGTTACGCTAGGTAAATTGCGTTTTATTGACAGCCTGCAGTTTATGGCAGCCTCGTTAGATGAGCTAGTAAAAGGTTGTAGCAAATTTGATAACCTAAGAGACTGTTTTGGAGATAAATTTAATCTACTAGCTAAAAAAGGAGTTTTTCCATACAAATACCTCAACGACTGGAGTAAATTTGATGAAATATCTTTACCTGACAAAGACAAATTTTACTCACAACTTAAAAATGAAAATATAACTGATGATGAGTACAGGTATGCACAAGATATCTGGAAAGAGTTTGATTGTGAGACTTTTGGTGATTATCATGATTTATACCTGAAAACTGACGTGTTATTATTAGCAGATGTTTTTGAAAGTTTTCGTGAAGTGAGTTATAATAATTATGGACTAGATCCTTGCTGGTATTATTCTGCCCCTGGGTTGTCATGGGATGCTTTGCTAAAGTTTAGTAAGGTAAGGTTAGAATTACTGACTGATTTTGATATGTTCAATTTTATTGAAAAAGGTATCCGAGGTGGTATTAGCGTGATAACAAAAAAATATGCTGAAGCAAACAACAAATACCTGAAACAGTATAACCCTGACCTTCCTTCGAAGTATATAATTTATCTAGATTGTAATAATCTTTATGGTGGTTCGATGGCAGAACCAATGTCTTTTAGCGGATTTCATTGGATCACGGTTGATCGATTTCTATCAGAGACAGAAAAAAAGATACCCGATGATGTTTCCTATTTCGTTGAAGTTGATCTTGATTATCCAAATTCGCTACACAAATTACATAATGATTACCCTTTCTGTGCGGAATCGATGGTAATAGATTATAGTTTGTTATCAAAAGAACAACAAGCGTTAGCATCACCAAGGCAACATTCCATGGTCATGAAACTAGTACCAAATTTACTTGATAAGAAAAATTACGTTTTGCATTACAAAGTTTTAAAACAAGCAGTCGATGCTGGTCTTGTGTTGAGAAAAGTTCATCGTGTACTAAAATTTAATCAGTCGCCGTGGATGAGAGGTTATATTAACTCAAACACTTCAAGAAGGGCTGCAGCAAAAACAGAGTTTGAGAAAAACTTTTTTAAACTGATGAACATTTCCGTTTTTGGTAAGACGATGGAGAATATTAGGAAACGTGTAAATATCGAAATAGTTAATAATGTCAATCGCAGAAACAAACTTGTGTCAGACGATGATTTTGTGAGCATGAAAATATTTAATGAAAATCTTGTTGCGATACAAAGAAGAAAAACAAATCTAAAACTAAACAAGCCTATCTATGTTGGAGCTGCAGTGTTAGATTTATCAAAGTGGCTGATGTACGATTTTCATTACACTTTTGTTAAAAATCAGTGGCCGGCTAGTAGATTATTGTTTACTGATACTGATTCGCTCGTATATGAAATCGAATGTGAGGACATCTATCAGGACATGTACAATAATCGACATCTGTTTGATCTTTCCGATTATCCACGTGACAGTAAATTTCATGACGACACAAATAAAAAGGTTATTGGTAAGTTTAAAGATGAAATGAACTCAAGCGCTATCAAATACTTTATCGGATTACGTAGTAAAATGTATGCCGTATTATTGGACAATAATAAAATAACGAAAAAAGCAAAAGGTCTGCCTCGTAATTTTGTTAAAAAGTTTATGAAATTTGATGACTACAGGTATGCGCTTGATGGCGGTGTTAGTTTTATGAGAGCTATGGCAATTCGAACTAATCATCATAAACTCGAAACAGATGTCATTATCAAACGTGGATTGTATTCTTTTGATGACAAACGCTATTGTGAAAATGGGGTAGATACATTTGCCTTTGGGTATTGTCATGATGATAGATCTATACTCGACATTATCTTTTCCAACTGAAATTTTATCTAAACTTATAAAATAATGTTTGAAAATTTGATTATGACAAATAGCTACAATAGTAACATTAAATATTTAATGATGGACGGTAAACAATTGACTGTTGAATTTAATAATGAAACATCAGGTATATGTTTTAATGGAACACATGACAAGTTAAAACTTTCGCTCATCAGATCTGATAACAGCGAGTATTTCAATTATCTCGAACAATTGTATCAAAAGTTGCTAGCGGAATTTAAAAACTTTCATAGCCCCATTAGCCAACAAAAATATACTAAACTCACAATTGATCTCGATCGGTCAAAGGTGTATTTTATCGACAAAAAATATCCTCTGAACAAACCAGAAATAAAAGATTTGTTTGAGTCCCGTCGCTGCGTGAGCGGTAAAGTAAAATTTAGTATCTATAATCGTGATAATGAAATATTTTTAATATCAACAGTTGAAACATTAATCATTGGTAACGAGATATAAAATAATATCATTTTCATTCTAATGCTAGTTTAATTTCCACCTTGTTAACTGAAACGTTCTAATAGGTGTGGGAGGGGGGTAGTGGGCCAAAACCCTCATTTCCCTGTTTTGGGAAATCCTTATTTAATTTATACTTGTTTGGAGGGTAAAAAATGAAGTGAGTCAAAACCCTCATTTCCCTATACTACTATGTGTTATTTCTTCTCACATCATCTCCTAAATGCATGCATTTTGAAACAAACAAAAAACATCTCTCTCTCTCTCTCTCTCTCTCTCTCTCTCTCTCTCTCTCTCTCTCTCTCTCTCTCTCTCTCTCTCTCTCTCTCTCTCTCTCATGGTATTTACAATCATTACACCAATACACTTTATTGATTTGTGAAGCCATTTATATATTATATTAAGAGTCATGGGTAAAATAATATTTAGTATTAAAAAGCAAAGTGTACAGAGAAAGGTGCTGTCTGAAACAGGTCAGTTAAGTTCCACATGATACTGTCAGTGACCATTATTACATAAGTATCTAATTATATCACTGTGACTAATTGGAAGAGGTCAACAAAATGTGATCTACCCAATGTGAGACACCATGTGGATATGAGCCTTGATGATCATGATGTTAAATCCATGATGGTCGCTAGAGCATAGAAGGATTAAATATTTATTGTGGGGTATATAATTTCCTAAATCTGCAATGTTTTTCTGCACAAGGTAATACTTAAATAAGTACACAACCATGAACATTATTAAGGTATAAAATAAGAGGAATAGATATTACTGTATATTAATTAAAAGGTACAAACCTATAAGTTCCTGAGTAAGTTTTCCCTTTTCTTTGAATTCATACCACGTGCTAGTGATTGCAGGATTACTTCTGATGAACATCTCAGCTGTGATAAGAGACTTCAGTGCATCAATCAGCCACTGTGGATTTAGCACAATCTTTTCCCTCAATCCTTCAACACTGAACATTATGAGATTGAACACATTATTTCCATTGCTGTTGTAAAGTCAAATAGTAGTAGCAATTCTGGTTTTAGTAATTAATCTTCAGATGTTTTAGGCTTAATTATTGAAATCTATCAAATTAGAAATGTATAATTCATGTGTGAAAACAAAACTTTCCAATGACTTGCACCCTTGCTGAATACGTCTCTTCAAAATTTTGATATGAAGTTACTAAACTGTATTTACTTGGAGTGCTTTTGTGAGACTGGTTCTAAAAAAGTCATTAACAATACATTTAAAACTATGAACAATCGTAATTGCCAATTAATAAAAAAAAGTTTACTAGTGGAGTGATAGTAACCGATATATTGTGAGTACCAATACAGTCTGCCATGATAACTGTTGCTAGGAAGCAGACTGTACCATTAGGGCATTGTTCTGAGCCACACTCCATTAACTGGACAATGCCCAGGTCATGTAATAATTATATTAACTTTCTCATTTAAATGTTATGCCCATTACATGAGCTCTAGAAATGGCATAGTTTTGTGGTTCATTTTGCCAACAATTTAAATATTTTCTACTCATAACCCAGATAAATGTGAAAATATTTTCATATCTTGGAAATTCTTTTCAAGTCCAGGAAATTCTTTTCAAGTCATTTATTAATTATAAAAACCATTTTCTAACTGAAAAATCTTAAATTTAGATCTATAATTTATATTTATTCTAGAAATATATTTTGTGGCTAAAATGAGTTAAGTTTCTTATTTACACTTATCTAACTGATTTATTTTGATTTGTTTGAATAGGATACAATCAGATAAAGTAAACTACTATCTGACAATTTTTGAGTATTACATCTAGAGTAGAATTTAAGATCTGAAGTAAAACTTATGATTATCTGGAGTAGAATTTAAGATCATTTGGAGTAGAATTTGAGATAATCTGAGACTATATGGAATAGAATTTAAGACTATCTGGAGTAGAATTTACAATCACCTGGAGTAAAATTTAATACTATCTGGAGTAGAATTTACAATCATCTGGAGTAGAATTTAATATTATCTGGAGTAGAATTTACAATCATCTGGAGTAGAATTTAATACTATCTGGAGTAGAATTTACAATCATCTGGAGTACAATTTAAGATTATCTTGAGAAGAATTTAATATTTTCTGGAGTAGAATTTACAATCATCTGGAGTAGAATTTAATATCATCTGGAGTAGAATTTACAATCATCTGGAGTAGAATTTAATATTATCTGGAGTAGAATTTACAATCATCTGGAGTAGAATTTAATATTATCTGGAGTAGAATTTACAATCATCTGGAGTAAAATTTAAGATTATCTTGAGAAGAATTTAATATTTTCTGGAGTAGAATTTATGATTATCTGGAGTAGAATTTACATTCATCTGGAGTAGAATTTACATTCATCTGGAGTAGAATTTACAATCATCTGGAGTAGAATTTAAGACTATCTGGAGTAGAATTTACAATCATCTGGAGTAGAATTTAATATTATCTGGAGTAGAATTTACAATCATCTGGAGTAGAATTTAAGACTATCTGGAGTAGAATTTACAGTCATCTGGAGTAGAATTTAAGATTATCTTGAGAAGAATTTAATATTTTCTGGAGTAGAATTTATGATTATCTGGAGTAGAATTTACATTCATCTGGAGTAGAATTTAATATTATCTGGAGTAGAATTTACAATCATCTGGAGTAGAATTTAATATTATCTGGAGTAGAATTTACAATCATCTGGAGTAAAATTTAAGATTATTTTGAGAAGAATTTAATATTTTCTGGAGTAGAATTTATGATTATCTGGAGTAGAATTTACATTCATCTGGAGTAGAATTTAATATTATCTGGAGTAGAATTTACAATCATCTGGAGTAAAATTGAAGATTATCTTGAGAAGAATTTAATATTTTCTGGAGTAGAATTTATGATTATCTGGAGTAGAATTTACATTCACCTGGAGTAGAATTTAAGATTATCTTGAGAAGAATTTAATATTTTCTGGAGTAGAATTTATGATTATCTGGAAGAGAATTTACAATCATCTGGAGTAGAATTTAATATTATCTGGAGTAGAATTTACAATCCTCTGGAGTAGAATTTAATTTTATCTGGAGTAGAATTTACAATCATCTGGAGTAGAATTTAATATTATCTGGAGTAGAATTTACAATCATCTGGAGTAAAATTTAAGATTATCTGGAGTAGAATTTAATATTTTTTGGAGTAGAATTTATAATTATCTGGAGTAGAATTTAAGACTATCTGGAGTAGAATTTACAATCATCTGGAGTAGAATTTACATTCATCTGGAGTAGAATTTACATTCATCTGGAGTAGAATTTAATATTATCTGGAGTAGAATTTACAATCATCTGGAGTAGAATTTAAGACTATCTGGAGTAGAATTTACAGTCATCTGGAGTAGAATTTAATATTATCTGGAGTAGAATTTACAATCATCTGGAGTAGAATTTAAGATTATCTTGAGAAGAATTTAATATTTTCTGGAGTAGAATTTATGATTATCTGGAAGAGAATTTACAATCATCTGGAGTAGAATTTATTATTATCTGGAGTATAATTTACAATCCTCTGGAGTAGAATTTAATTTTATCTGGAGTAGAATTTACAATCATCTGGAGTAGAATTTAATATTATCTGGAGTAGAATTTACAATCATCTGGAGTAGAATTAAATATTATCTGGAGTAGAATTTACAATCATCTGGAGTAGAATTTAAGATTATCTGGAGTAGAATTTACAATCATCTGGAGTAGAATTTAAGATTATCTGGAGTAGAATTTACAATCATCTGGAGTAGAATTTAAATAATATTGAAATTGAATTATTTATGATTTTCAATAAAGATGATCCTGTTCATTCCACTGGAAAAAAGACAATGAGGTTATATAGCAATATATCATTCATAAAAATGTATGTCTCTGACATAGTGTTTCTTCTGTTTTGTTTTGCATTTCTTTCCTCAAACAATTGAGTTCTCCTAACTTTTCTTTTGATTAAATATCAGATTCAGCTGAAATGCTGATTTGATGAAATATATTTGAAAAAATATTAAAATGTTGCTATCAAACTACCACAAAAGGGTTTATAGGATTTCAGTGCCCTACACATTAATGCACGACATTAGTGATTTGTTTAAGTCATCAATAGCTGCATTTAGAAACAAGCTTTTCAATGTACCAGAGTTTCCAGTAATTGACATTAATAATGATGTTTGACTCAGACATATGGAGTATACAATTTCTGGCAATTTATATTAAGATTGACATTGACTCCATGAAATGTACATTTTCTGGTAATTAATATCATACTGACATTTGATTCATATGGCATGTATCAATTAAGAAAATAAAATGAGATATGAGGTATACAATAACATATTTCTGAAGCAATTTTAAGTTCAGCATTTGAATCATACATGGTTAACATAAGTGTTAGTACCCACATAGATCCATTGCTGTAGTGATTAGTCAACCACATCTATTGCAAATTTGCATGGACTGTCATGGAACATATCAGCCATTAAATTGTATTGGCTTTGGCCACTAAGTACTGTGTATGAGCTTGCATGGATGTCTGTGGATTTACTTTATTGCATGGACATCAATATCTCCACTAATCATAGGTCACACCCACAATACACATGTGCAAAACACTGAATCCACCATAACTTTCCTGTAATACCATCTTGATTTGTCTCTGAGATATCAATAGATAAGGCTGAAGACGTGCCATATTTGCCAACCTATCAGTCAATGCAGGGTACAAGAAGAATTAGCAAATTTTTAAAATTTTCTATCCTTCATCTGTATGTTACTTGATGCTAAGTATAAGACAGACTTGATCAATGCCACAGCTCACGTCGTTTTCACTTTCCTACATACACCATGGCTAATTTTAACTTATCTTTAATTGAGTATATTTTCAGATCAGCATTATTAAATGTAAATAACCATATTAATTCATTTCACATCAAGTATTTTAATTAGTTACATTTAGCTAGGTTTAATGATGCTGACCTAAATGTCACTGTTACAGAGATGATAAAATATGTGATGCAATGTTGAATGAAACTCTAATAACTTCCAGTTTCATGAATATTAACAGTACTACTATGTGCTATTTCAGAATACGAACAATGGGGAAATTGCATCACTGATGCTAAACTTGCTTTTTGAGTGTTTTTTAGTGAAGACAGAGAGGGAAACATATATTAAATTTCAGTTCTTTTCTTGCACATTTGATCAAACTAAAATACATGCTGATATGAGAGGGAGAAAGAGAGATAGCTTTCAGCCCTTCATGTGATTTTGAACCTTAAAGCCCATGTTTAGCTGAAGATTTTGTCAAACAGTAATAAATAGTAAATGGAAATGATTAAAATTTCATACCACAGTCCTTCAGTTTCAAAGTTTAAACATTTACAGCATTTATATCCATGTCATCTCATTTAAGTTAAATCCCAGCATACTGTGTAATTTTCTTTGCAAGCACAATGATCTCTCCATTCAAAACAAATAAGATTATCTTTATTCAGTAAGTGAACATACACTTGGTGTAGTTAACAGCATTTGGTCTTGATCTTTTTTCATGCTAAGTGTCACTTCAAAATGCTAACAGTTCTACAAAAGGTATCACTTGCTGAGAAACTTACATGAATAAGCACTGGCATTTCCTTTCATTACATGGTACTGTATTCACAATACCCTAAGGATGGAATCATTTCTCTCTTGGTAACCACACTAATTTGATCCATTTTGCCAAATCCTCCACTCAGTCAGGTGTCAGCTTAATTAACCTAATCACAGCTATAGCATGTTTAATTAACATGTAAATAAGACTGTGAAGTCATGTTGTTCTTGAGAGAGTGGATATTGTAACTTAAGCAGGAATTTATTGTTTACTCATTGGTATTAATTGATAATGGAATTTGGTATTCTTTGTACAGGAGTAATATCACAATTGTCAGGTAGCTAAATAATACAGATTACAATCATTCTCTCACATCAGGGCGTACTTTATTTGATCGCAAGAACAAATTTATGGAATATCTGTCTTAGTCATGGTTTTGCACATTCTCACTTTGTATTCTAATGCACTTAAGAGTAATCAAATATAAACAATGTATATTACTAGAGCATGCTGCTTTAGCGCAATTATATCTGACATACATGAATTTAATACCCGAGATCATGTAATTATTTTAAAAAGCTTCTCAATGTTGTGTTAACATTGTTTTCTACATGACCTCTTCCAAAAGATAATTATTTTTAAAAATTAATTTTTATACTTCTGGTGAAGTTTGTTTTACATACTTGAAATTCCATGACATATGATAAAGTGATTTGAATGACATAAACCATATATATGTCAATTTATCATGCAAGATGAGGCCCAGATTTCCTGGTAAAAAAAATATTAAGTTATCAGCCAGCAAAACTGGTAAATACTGGTCCACATAGTGCACATATGAAGCTTTGGCTTTAGGATGGTGATGGGACTTTGTCTCAGGTCACATTTTCTAATCTGAATGCTTACCAATTTTCAAGAATCAAGCATAATATTTGAAATGGCAGAACGGATGTGTATTTAATGTCCACACACATCCTGCTGATTATCACTATCAGGAGGTCACAGAAAATATTGAAAATGCCATTACCACAGCTATGAGAACAAAAAACAAAGTTTAGGTTAAATCAGACTGGAAAAATATTTGGATTTCTACAATCTGCACTTCAGGGAACATAAATTGCTTTTGAACTATAACATATCATTCAGATGAACAAGGTTCTATTGAATTTAACACCATTATCCCTCTGGGAAATAGTTCAGGTACCATTCACTTATCAGTGTGTGGATAAATGGATAAATATCCATCAACCCCTAATGGGGAAATATATATGTAGCTCTCAACTTACCTGTAGCTCTCAATTTACCTGTAGCTCTCAACTTACCTGTAGCTCTCAACTTACCTGAAGAAGAGGATTGTGCCCATTTCATGCTGGAATTTTAGGAACAGATTCAGTTCCTCACTGCTCTCAATTCTGACAGATCCCATGCTATTAATTTCTTCTATGAGACTGAGTGGTGCTACCTGATGGGAAAAAAATATAAATGTTACATTCAATAGATAACAGACATCACTGAGATTGATTTAACTTAGATTTTTTCATCAGCCAGTACACATGAAAAATAAATGGCCTTGCATAAAATCAATAGGCAATCCCAATTAGATTTAATAATGACTAAATTTGGATATTTACTGCCACATATCTCTGTGGGTCACTATCAACTGTCCCTCCTTGATGACCATCTGTTCAGGAAAATTAGTGATAACACAATTTTTAGTATGTTTACTGTGGAAGCCAAATGGGAAGTCCACAGTGCAATATTTTTATTTAGAACCTGCAAGATATTATAAGAAGCCTGTGCATGAAAATTCATGTCAGTGTGACCAGCAGTTCTGGAGGAGTAACTATAACAAGATTTACATAATGGACACCATGGGGAAATATTGGACATCAGATCAGCCTCTTTTTCATTCAGCAGCATCTAGATACCATAAGATGAATACCACATGCTAAGATGGATTTCCAGTTGGGAGGAATAGTGACAAGAATATTGTCAAAATGGCTGCTCTGTTTACCATATAAAAAGTCAGATCAGTTCCATTTTTTTAAACCAACCAGATCTCATAATCATTCTTCCTGAGAAAACCCAAAATCAATGTGCCTTTCTATTTGGGAGTAGCAATAACAAGATTTTCAAGATGGCTGCCATGAAAGCCATATTGGATGTCAAATCAGTACCATTTTTGAGACTAATCAGAAATCATGAAGATCTGGTGGAAACCCAATATTGATATCACTTTCAAATTAAGAGAAATTTGGTAACAAAATTATCAAGACAGTGACCATATTTAATGTTATGTCAGCACAATTTAGATTTAAATCCAACTTGATGCAATAAAAAGAAGTGGAAATTCCATGCAGATATTACTTTCTATTCAGGAGAAGCAGCAATAACAAGGTTTTAAAATGGCTGCTGTTGCAGCTATAATAAATTTTAAACTGGCATTTTTTTAATTTCTTGTCAACTAAATATCATAAGAAATCTCTCTAAGAAAATCCCATTTTGAAATGCACATTCAAGGAGAGGTGGTACCAATTTTATTTAGTAACAGCTAGATAAATGTGATAAATGTATGATTGGATAAAGTTTTGTAGCAATCTTCCATATAGTTCAAAAGAAGTATCTAACATGCTATCGGACAGATGATGGTTTGTAATACTACAGGTCATTGCATACGATCTTCTGGTATATGACAAAAAGAACTAATAAATAAACTCCTCATGTGCTGTGAATTATGTATGATGAATTAATTCAACCATGCACTGTAACATTGCTTTATCTATTGACTGTACAATGTAATTTATTGTCCTAATTTTGTAGACCTACTCATACCAATTATACAAAATATATATGTTATAGCAATTATATGTTATTTTAATGTGTAAATTCACTTATCTATTTTAAAAGTTCATTTTTTAAAATTACTGATATTATAGGAAACTGACTGAAAGGGATGATCCTTGAATGGATTATATAAAATGTATGAAGATGAATTGATTTGCTACTTTTTAAATTCTTATAGTTATAAATAAAAAATAAAGCTCAGATAATTTTATGCACACTTGCATCATTATTGTGCATACATTATGCACAAAACAAAACTCTCTCTGTATATATATATATATATATATATATATATATATATATATATATATATATATATATATATATATATATATATGATATAATGATATAAGCCAATTTAAAATGTTTCAAAAAACATGGCAATTTGAGGTATTGTAGTTTATGTTCCTAAAGTTAATGTGATCAGGTAATATAATCAATAGAAAAACAGTCATACCTGCTTTAATTAAAATAGATTCTTACTTTTCAGAAGTAACTAATAATAGGTTTTACATATTATTCCTATGGAAATAGCACCACTGTTACAGGAGCCACCCTAAACTCAATTCTATTAGAGATATCATATGGAACAATCTTGCCAAAATATCTAAACAAACCCAATAATTTTTAGAAAGAAGTTAAAAATAGACACTCTGGACTTGAACGAACAATGGATGAATACTATATACATGACAATGCCAGAGAAGTGAGCTAATAAATTCAGGAAAGAAGTTGAACAATCTACACTAAACATTTCCTCCTATCCATACCATAACACCAATCTACACTAAACATTTTCCCCTATCCATACCATAATACCAATCTACACTAAACATTTCCCCCTATCCATACCATAACACCTGAGTGTTTTAGTGTCATGATCGCCTGTTCTAATGGAAGCCATCTGGCTGGTTTTTCTTCCCCCCACTGGGGCTGCTTTGATGCCAGTTCAAAAATCTTTCTTTTCAACTCCTCCAGCTTGGGGTCACACTTTGTGTTGTCAATGGCAATATAACCCATCAGGTGGATTTTTGAAGGCTTGTCTTCCAATATTTGGCAAATTGTTTTGTAGTACCCATCAATGACATTCTGTCGGGATTTCTGTAATAATAATTAAAAAAAACAATATCAGGATCACATGGACTTTTGTATCAGTGATAATCAAGCTGACAATACTCTGTTTTAAACACAATGCATTTCAAAATATCTAAATCTTTTCACTGAAATGTATATAGATTTTAGATGCAGGGTAAATGAAGCAGCTAGCTCTGCTTGCACAGCTTTATTGGCCATTACTTAAGCAACAAATAGACAGACCCATATAAAGATAGGTCACCAGTCTGCTCAAATATTTATGACATCCTTACTTTTTTTAAAGGTTTCAAGTTCCCTGTATGTATGTATGTATGTATGTATGTATGTATGTATGTATGTATGTATGTATGTATGTATGTATGTATGTATGTATGTATGTAGGTAGGTAGGTAGGTAGGTAGGTAGGTAGGTAGGTAGGTAGGTAGGTAGGTAGGTAGGTAGGTAGGTAGGTAGGTAGGTAGGTAGGTAAGTATGAATGTATGTATGCATGTATGTAGGTAGGTAGGTAGGTAGGTAGGTAGGTAGGTAGGTAGGTAGGTAGGTATGTAGGTATGCAGGTAGGTAGATAGGTAGGTAGGTATGCATGCACATGCTTGTACTTCAGCTATGTATGTATGTATGTATGTATGTATGTATGTATGTATGTATGTATGTATGTATGTATGTATGTATGTATGTATGTATGTATGTATGTATGTATGTATGTATGTATGTATGTATGTATGTATGTATGTATGAATGTAGGTAGGTAGGTAGGTAGGTAGGTAGGTAGGTAGGTAGGTAGGTAGGTAGGTAGGTAGGTAGGTAGGTATGCAGGTAGGTAGGTAGGTAGGTAGGTGGGTAGGTAGGTATGCACGCACATGCTTATACTTCAGCTATGTATGTATGTATGTATGTATGTATGTATGTATGTATGTATGTATGTATGTATGTATGTATGTATGTATGTATGTATGTATGTATGTATGTATGTATGTATGTATGTATGTATGTATAATGTTCTCTCAACTTTAGGTTTGGTTTTGTGTTTATGTCACATGAACACAAGGTTATTTAGTGTCCCTAAAAACATGTCATAGTAACCATCCTTTGCTGATCCAATGGATTATTTGAAACCTTTGAACCAAATGAACATCTTTCATTTTAAACATATTTTATAAATCTTGTTGACCTATATGCTATTCCAGCAATTTATATCCACTAAATTCCAGATAGTCTTAGATCCTGAAGTTAATGCATTCTCACAAAATTCCATATAGTTATAGAGCCTGACATTGATGCGGTCCCACTGAATTCCAGATAGTTATAGAGCCCAATGTTGATGCATTCCTGTTGAATTCCAGATATATGTAGTTATAGAGCCTGACACTGATGCAGTCCCACTGAATTCCAGATAGTTATAGAGCCCAATGTTGATGCATTCCTGCTGAATTCCAGATACATGTAGTTATAGAGCCTGACATTGATGCAGTCCCACTGAATTCCAGATAGTTATAGAGCCTGACATTGATGCTGTCCCACTGAATTCCAGATAGTTATAGAGCCTGACATTGATGCAGTCCCACTGAATTCCAGATAGTTATAGAGCCTGACATTGATGCAGTCCCACTGAATGTCAGATAGTTATAGAGCCTGACATTGATGCATTCCCACTGAATTCCAGATATTCAGGCCTGACATTGACACATTTACACTGTGTTTCATTAGCTGAATTAAATGCACAGTGACGTACAGAACAAAATTACCAATGCCTTACTTATCTTGACTAAGGCCAGATTTATTATTATTATCTATGTTAACATTACTTATAACAAACATGCATACATAAAACTGGCTATTTGTGAATAAAATAACAGCTCTTGCAGTGTATTTGCTTCATGCAGAAAAATCTTTCAGGAACAAAAGATCAAATTTATTCCTTTTCTTTACCTTCCCTTCTAGATGAATAAAGGTGCAAAACATATGGTACAACTGACTAAATTTAGGCCAGCTGGACAATATCATCAAGAAGCTTATGCCATATTGTCAGTTTCATTGATGTAGTCGGATTAGGGTAAATCCTTCTTAACCATGAATAGAGATTGTAACATAGATTCTGTAAACAATGAAACCTTACTTACACATGATATGGGGAAGACAAAAAACAAAGGCAAATTTAAGAAGGAAGAAAAATAAATATCACATCAAGAAATTAAAATAATAATATATTTTTTGATTTTGTTTTATTCATAACTGATAACTATGTAATGTGTTTTATATATATCTATATATATATATATATATATATATATATATATATATATATATATATATATATATATATATATATATATATATATATATCTCAAGTTTGGCCTAAAACCACAATTAGCTCACCCTGAGTTTGGCCTCACACCAAAGATAGTTCACCTTGTGTTTGAACAAAATCATAAAATATTCCAACAAAATAGTACCAACAGGTCTGAACCTGGATTTTTTTAAATATCAAAGTTATGCTGATAATAAAAGGAAAGACTACAAAACGTTTAAAGATTGTTAAATATGCATTTTCTGCAATGATCACATTGTGTAAAGATCACCAAACTGCATGTCATTTGTTTGTTTTTTGTTTACCTCCCTTCATTTATTCTGTTTACTGTAATGAATACATTAAAACAAGCTATTAATCCTTGATGAAACTTTCATAATATCATGCACTAAGATAATTTAGTTTGTGTTTGAAGCTACATTATGGTCTATAGTCATACTAACTATCGTGCAACTATGAATGATTATAACATTAATTGTCATCTGAGGCCATTTTTACTTGTGCAAGTTGGTGCATCTATAGATGAGTCACTTCCACTCACATATGAAGTGAATGTAATGCTTGCATCAGCTTAAGTGTGGTTAACTCCTTTTGTACTAAAGAGTTCCAAGGACAAATTTGCAATAAAATTTTATTTGAATTATGGATATCAGCTTTAAAAGTACAAAAATTGAAAACTAAGTGTAAATGAATTTCTCCATAATATGTATATTGTGTATACATAATGTAGCATTTATTTATATCTACTTTTGAACAAGCTTGACCAATATTTATGTTCATATTTGGATCACCTCAGCTATTTTGGGTAGGCACAAATATGTCTCTAATGTATGTTGGAGTACTAACTTATTAGTGACTGGACCTTTTTCATGTAAAGAAGTCCTATTCAAAGTTATATAGTAGAGATCACAGTGAACTCCATTTTATGACCCTGCAACTGGACATTATACCAGCAACTGGACAATCAACAATTGGATACCAATGGAAAATCCAGCTCACTGAATGAAGTAGTTCCCTGCATCATGTGAACTTAATGCTGTAAACATATCTGCAGAGTGGGCAAAAAACATTTTCAAAGTAGTGTCCCTTGTGCAAGTTCAAGTAGGAATAGAGATAGCACTAGTCCCATGCTCATGTTGCAAGATGGTCTTAGTATAATTCAGGGTAGTGATCCTTGACCTTCCCTTCCCATTGCATGCACGGGAGTGGAATTCATGAAGAAAAAAGAAGTATTTCTTCTGCAACCAAAACATGAAGTTCAGCCAATTTGCTAAGAAGTCAGTGACTAATTTCTAGTGTTGTACATCAATTGAAAACTATTGATAACAGTATTGCTATGTCTAATGCATCTTTCTGCCATGAAAGGTAAAGTATATACTTTTAAACAGCATGTTTATAAGCAACATAAAATCATCAGCTATCATTTTGTGGCAAAAAGTTTCTTTTGGAATCTAATTTTCAAAGTGTAGTGAATGTTAGTAATCAATGGAAGTGCCTGTGGATTTGGTACTGTATCTAATTTAGCAATTAAAAATTGGAAATTCTGAACATTTGTCATTCAAATGTTGTTAATCACTCCACAGAATTTTGTTTTTCTTACACTAATTTATAACCTCTGTATTTTGACACTCTTGTGGATTTCTGATAATTCAACCACTAGAAAAGACTAAACTTTTTTATACTAAGTCAGTAAATTGGCTTAACTTGAAAGAGACAATTGTACCCCATCTAGGCATACCTCTGGAATTTTATCCACATGTGTTCCCACCAGTATCACAGGTGTAATGCCAGTTTCAGTGGATTGTGCACAGTAATGTATGGAGTTGAACCAAATCTCAACCAGGTCTGAAAACCAAGCAGGACACTACTTTACATGTATCTTTGTGTAAAAATAAATAATTTTTATATTTTTTTTATATTTAATTCAGATCATTGCATAATTAGTTAAAAGCCAGTTTCTGTTATGGCCCCACATAAAATTGTATCTGCATATTATTATTTTAAAAGTATTCACTTCAACAATATTATATAAAATTATTCAAAGCAACAATTACATTTGAGTACAAAGCATACATTACACATTTTCAACTGAAAGTAAACTGCAACTAACAAACATGCACAGTATTAGAGCATGCACTTTTTATACACTGTAGTAAGTCTCATTCATTGCTACTTATTTACAATATTAGAGACTGTACATTTTAGACACTGCAGTACAGTCCCATTAACTGCTACATATTTACAATATTAGAGACTGTACATTTTAGACACTAGTACAGTCTCATTCACAGCTACATATTTACACTATTAGATACTGTAGTACAGTCCCATTAAATACAGTAACTACTTATTTACAGTATACACTGTAGTACAGTCCCATTCACTATTGGATACTGTACTTTGTATATTACACTACAGTACAGTCCCATTAAATACAGTAACCACTTATTTACAGTATACACTGTTGTACAGTCCCATTCACTGCTACTCATTTACAATATTAGAGACAGCAATTCTTTTTACAAATTTAATACAGTCACATTGACTGTTACTTATTTACAGTTACATAACATACTGGTGATGCTGCAATGTAGGGTACAATACAAATGGGCCCAGTTTTGCTTTATATTACTTGTTTGGTTTCTTAGTTTGATGTCTGATTTATGCTCTCAGATCTAGAACTAATTTTGCTTTACCATTTTTTAGTTTATCTTAGTTCTTGCCAACTTGGTTTATGTATTGTTACCATTATGCAATTAGCATGCACATGAAATAATTTTTTTATTAGTAGCATTCATCTTAAGTATCATGCCTGATGTCCCTTTATAGTACAAGTCACATGGGTCATGCATGCTCATTTACTCATTATCTATTACATATAGATTGTTCTTTTAGAATCTAACACTAATTTTCTTTAACCAAAGTCTGTTCAATCCTGATTTTTTAATGATCTGCTTAGTAACTGTCATCAAGAAACTTCCAGACAAAAATGATCTATCTCTATGGTCTTTTACAATGGTGAGCATATACTAAACTTGGGTCAAGAAAAGAGTACTTTGAGTGGAACCATCACAATATAGAGTAGTATGAATTTGTTTATCAATATGAGTAGCATTCATTGTGACATCAAGTGCACAACATTCAATCTGGATCGTACTGGATATTGTAGCATTCATTGTGACATCAAGTGCACAACATTCAATCTGGATTGTACTGGATCACACATTTAGTTCATTTCATCTAAAAATGTCTTCATACTTTAACATTGATTTTGCTATATTCGTTTTTCATGGCTTCTAAATAATGACCTACCAAAGGAATGTGGATGTATAAGAATCCAAAAAAAGTGAATACTTGCCACTTAAAGGTATGCAGAATCAAATTCTATAAAATGACACCCATCACTGAAACAATCTGTGTTGAATGTCTATATGACCTGTGTGACTTTCACTATAATACATGTCAATTAAATTAATGTATAATCTCCGCTTTAGCATGAAACGGTACTTTTAAAGTATAGCCCCTATTAATTTCTCATGACTATTGTAATTTATATCAAACTGACATAACAGCTCATTATTGTTAAAAATGCCTTTATTATATTCAGACTTATAAAACTTGTTGACTTTGTCTGTCTATACCTCCTGCTCCCCAAGTCCTTTATCAGTTAAACAGTGTTAACTTACCATGAACTTTGCATGGTTTTATCCCCTCTACATCAAGAAAACAGTCATCCTTCACGAGATCTGTGACTTGCTGATTTAAGTCAATGACTAACAGATATACTGCACTACTCGTAAGAAATGCCTGGTGAGTGGTGTAGAATACATATTGCCCTGCAAAGTCCCACATTGCCAGAGCTGCATATTCCACCACACTCTTCTCTAGTTTGCCAACATTCTCATTGACCAAGTGGAAGATTTCCATCACTGCATCTTTTTTCTGTTCAGCCCTACTGGGCTCTTGCTTGCTAGTGTCTTTGCTTGGCAATTGAGACTGTGGGCTGGAATGATGTAGGTTTGACCTTACTATCGATGCCTTGCTCTGTACCGGTTGATCGACCAGCTGATCAGCATGAGATCCATCATCGGATTCATACATCTTAGCATCGCTCTTCTGTTTACCATTTGCATCTTGTTTTGGAACACGCTCATTTAAAAACTTTACAAGGCGCTGAAGTCTGGAGTATTTCTCTGCATCTGAAATAAGAAGTGTAAATGTTCAAAAGAGAAAATGGTAAAAAATACTCTCTGAGACTTGCAGATGTTATCAAGTACATGTAAGTGGCATTGGGACAGGGGGAAACAGTAGATAATGGCCAAAGTGTATACTAAGGCTCTCTCACATTCATGTTAAATCAATCCTGGCACAAATAACTTGAAATTATTACAATGTACTCTGATTTTGTAACAACAATTGTTTATACCAGAGGTCTCAAACTCAAACCTCCATGACAACCACATGATGGCATTTTCAATGGTCCAAGGGTCAAACCATCTTTGTTATCTCTCATAACACCATGTGATGCCAATCAGATTGAGGGCCACAGGATAGGGATTGGTGGGCCATATGTGACCCACAGACCACATGTTTGAGACTCCTGGTTTATACTGTAAGTTCATCCTGTTTTAATATGAGATTATATTGTAACCCTCAATTTTATGCAAATGTCCAGCAAATTTACACACTAGGGCACATCTGGTCACCTTTTCCTGCTGATCAGTGTTCTGCCTACCAGACACCTAGATAACCCAAATACTATGAAATGAATCTAATAACAACACAAAGTTTTATTCATTTACCTGAAAAGGTCTACATTTAAAGAGAGAAAATTGTGTCAAGTATATCTTCAAGTTCAACTAATGACCTTTGAAAATATGACACTTTTAAGTGTAGTACTAGTATCAGTATGGTACTTTGTCCATGTCATTGATATGACATACACAGGGGCTCATTGCAAAGGTACTTTGTCCATGTCATTGATATGACATCCACAGGGGCTCATTGCAAAGGTACTTTGTTTATGTCATTGATATGACATCCACAGGGGCTCATTGCAAAGGTACTTTGTCCATGCCATTGATATGACATCCACAGGGGCTCATTGCAAAGGTACTTTGTCCATGTCATTGATATGACATCCACAGGGGCTCATTGCAAAGAAAATTAATAGCATATGTCAATGAAAAGATGGCTGGGAGGCTGAATCTGTAACAATGGTGTGTGTGTGTGTGTGAATTTGATTTTCTTACTTAAGAAATTTACACAGTTCAATGCTCAGATGGTTATTAACACTTTTCATTACGGTTCAGATATGTATTCATGTTTAGGATAGTTTGATGAGTCAGTGCTTAAAATAAAGTTCATGTTTAATATTAGCAGCTTATACATTCTAATTACAAGTCCAGTAAACCTATCTTTGCTAACTTTATGTATTGAATCCCATTATTTGGAGTCGTTCATCTCTCTCCAAGAGCATACATTATTGATGTCATGTGACTGAATATTACAACAGGTTAATTACATCATCTTGCATTTTAAATTATGATGAATTTAGAAAACTGTTTTTATGAAATTCTGCCTAATATTCAGAATGACAAAAATATAACACACTGACAAATTGGACAATTAAATATATCATACACTGACATATTGAACAATAAAATATATAATACACTGACATTTTGGATAATTAGGTATATAACACACTGATATATTGGATAATTAGGTAATCAAATGTACAGCAGATTCATCTTTTATTATTTTATCAACATACACACACACACAGACACACACACACAGATATAAACATTGCTAAAGAATAAGCATGTATGTACATAAACAAAACTGTTTCCTGAGGAAAACCAAGTCTCCTTCTGAGTTCAAATTACCCTGTTTTAGCAAATGGAGAGAGAAATGACTTCTAAAATAATGATCAAGTTGAGAAGTGACCTACATAGTGTCAGTACCATTAGATGTCATAGTCATTAAGGCATTCTGTCAGTACCAATGGATGTCACAGTCATCAGGGCATCCTGTCAGTAGTAATCAATGTCATAGTCATCAAAGCATCCTATCAGTACCAATTGATGTCATAGTCATTAAGGCATTCTGTCAGTACCAATGGATGTCACAGTCATCAAAGCATCCTATCAGTACCAATTGATGTCATAGTCATTAAGGTATTGTTTCTTAAGCATCTACTCAATGTTTTTGACCAAACCTTCTATCCATTTGGTTTGTTTTCTGGTGGCACAGCAACAACTGAGGGTTTATCAAGCCCAGGCATGTAAAGTGCCTTGGCCAAAGACACAGCCCAAAAGTCAATCCAGGCTAATCCAATAATGGCAATCGAATTCACACCATTCTGTGCTTTACATCCAACTAATGCTATAACAAAGAAGCACACTACTTAGCATATGTTTGTACGTAACATAATTTTGTCTGTAACTAACATATGTATGTACCTAACATATGTGTAAGACTAATACGTGTGTCTATGCCTGTACTTAACATGTGTATGTGCTTAACATATTTGTACCTAATGTATGTCGGTGCATAACATGTCTGTAACTAACATATGCATATACCTAACATATGTTTGTACTGAAGATATGTATGTGCCTAACAATAATTTGTCTGTCACTAACATATGCCTAAACCTAATATTTCTGTAGTAAACATATGTCCATGCCTAATATATGCCTGTACCTTATGATGTATGTGCTTAAGATATGCCTGCCTCTAATGTGTATATATGCCTCACATGTTTTTACCTAACATATTAAGACCTAACATGTCCATTCTTAATATGTCTATGCCTAATATATTTCTATACCTATGTCTGTGCCTAAGATGTCTGTGTTTAGCATATGCCCGTACTATGTCTCATATGTTTGTACCTATGTCTGTGCCTAACATGTCTTTACCTAACATGTCTGTACCTAACACATGTCTGTACCTAAGATAAGTCTGTGCCTAACATATGTCTGCACCTAAATGTTGCCAAAGCAATGTACTGTACAAGAATGAATACTTAGTAGACTGCCATTGTAACAAAGCTCACTCACAAATTATATCTTCTACAGAGTGTCAATGGATAGAGGTCAACATTTAGAAACTATTTCAACAATTATATGATGAAAGAAGTTGAATTTAGACAGGTTTTGTAAAATTGTATACTTTCTATAAAATTAGACTATATTATCAATATTTTTTCATATATACTTCTTTCTGATGCTTTTGAATCAATAACCTCGGAACAGAGTGACCTGAATGACCTCTGATCTATTATATTTAAATACATGACCTGTATGTCTCCTCAGACAATGTGTATGAATGAAAGTCTATCCTAACACCACAAGTCAAAAAGCACACTATTTTACTTTTGATGGCTGGCAAATGAAAGAATAAAATGGAGGTTGAGATCACAATGAACATACTTATAAGTATTCACTTGTCTAATTTAATACACAAAACAGATAAGTTATACACCAATTCTATTACACTGCTGCTTTGAACAGTGAAACACTTAAGTGAGAGAAGAAACAATAATTTTTAGATGAAAAACATTTAGAAATCCCTCCTGGTGTGTGTTGTGTGTAGTATAGTATAAGGACGAGTTCAAAACAATTACAGTGAAGATACTCATTTCTTATGTATATGCTATGAAACTCAGATTTCATGAAGAAAACAAATAAAGTAATAAACAGATTAAGAAATAACTGATTGCTTGGTTTGGCATACTCTGCTTTCAGTTTTGGAGCATCAATTCTTCTCTTATTATCTTACACTTAACAATTCTAGGCCTCATGTATGAATTTGAACCTTTGGGCGAAATAGATCCTATAAACCATATGAAGCCATTATGATTCTTCACTAGCTTACTTTTAGCTGTACCATTATTATAATGAAAAGTATCATAATCCTAAAATATGTAATGTAATTGTTTGTTTGTTTCTTCTACATAATTCTTTTCTAGTGATGTAGTTGAAGGTGTGTGTGCTTTATTGAACTTCATTATACAATGACAGATATTCTAAAAACATGAAATTGTTAAAATTATCAAGACCAATGTTACTGATGTTTAATAGAGTCATGTGCTTCAAGCATTGTTTTTCTATCAAGGTAAGGTATGATAACAAGAAACATGAACTTCTTGGTCATAGTGCTGTTAAAAGTGTTCCTAACCATCAATCATAATAATCAATTACCTGGGTATCAGGTACCCATCAATCATAATAATCAGTTACCTGGGTACAAGGTACCCATCAATCATAACAATCAATTACCTGGTTATCAGGTACTCATCAATCATAATAATCAGTTACCTGGGTACCAGATGAAAGAGAAATTGTACCAAATGTGTACAAACCTGAACTAATTCATTATACAATGATGCTGGCATGAATGGCATTCAAAAGTGTATTTTTTCAGTGGTTGAAGTGTAATTAAAAGAACTGCTCATTTTGTATTTATTCATACCAAAATATGAAGTAAAAAAAACAAGCAAATGAAAGAGAAGATTGATGTGTAGTAAATCATTGTTGTCTATCATAGTTAATAGTTTCTGCCTCATTCTCCTTGGCAGCACAGTCACATGCATATGCTATGTAGATACTGAGTCTGTGTTCTGTAAGTTACACTTAGATCATACAGTCTGTGTTCTGTAAGTTACACTTAGATCATACAGTCTGTGTTCTGTAAGTTACACTTAGATCATACAGTCTGTGTTCTGTAAGTTACACTTAGATCATACAGTCTGTGTTCTGTAAGTTACACTTAGATCATACAGTCTGTGTTCTGTAAGTTACACTTAGATCATACAGTCTGTGTTCTGTAAGTTACACTTAGATCATACAGTCTGTGTTCTGTAAGTTACACTTAGATCATACAGTCTGTGTTCTGTAAGTTACACTTAGATCATACAGTCTGTGAAATCTAGTATCACACTCATGGCTCAATTAATGAGTAGTCCCATGGAAAAAAAAGTTATGGGATTAAGGCCAAACATTAACTGGAAGAGGCAAAACTTTAATTGGCACTGAACAAAAACATGCATTTAAGTTGTGGCATCATCAAAAAGATTGTCAACTTGAAAACAAAGTGAGTGCTGCCTTAGCAATCCAAAGGTTATTGGGCCACATGCACTGAAGAAAATTTATATTTGGTAAACAGATACCCAATGACTCATTTATTACATGGGTGGGTACCCAAGTTTCCAGGTACCCACAAACATGCATATTTCATCATGCAGTATTAATATCCAGTCAATTAATATTAATACTGTTAATATTAATACTGTAATAGATAAATCTAATTAGTAATTCAAAAATTGAGTAGGCTCCTAATCTATTATAAAATTAAAACTTGCATCTTTGTTTAAATGCAATGGTGGTGCAGGAAAACTTTGTATTACATCAAACTGTTGGCAGTTTATGCATGTAATAATTTAAGATTGTTTATTCTGACACAATTTAAACAGTATCAACTTAGATTAGGATTATTAAACTGGCCATTATTAAACTGGCCATTACATTGATAGTGTGACATACTTTCATCTTGTGTTGTCCACTCTGCAGTTGCCAAAGAAACTTTACAGCAATCTATATGAACATCTATCCCTTCAGTGCTTTGCCTCTCAGATATATTTATATCTTTTCCCAGAAGGCGCTTGATCAACGTTGTCTTTCCAACTCCATATTGTCCAACAACCATTACCCTGATATTATAAACCTTTTCCTTGCCGTCTTTAAGAGCCTCATTATACATAGAAAGCGATCTTGTATCCATATTTAGGACCTTTGCAGGGAGGACTGGATCTGAAATAAAATATTATATATATATATTATATATATATATATATATATATATATATATATATATATATATATATATATATATATATATATATATATATATATATATACACACACACATACACATTACTGGTTCAAGTTTGCACAGGGCGAAATGGTTCTGCACTGCCAATTTGGAAAAACTATCGATATTCAAAATTGCAGCCCCACACACTGGGCAGTCATCCATATTTCTGCTTATTACTATAGCCTTGTATATAGTTATATATGGACACTACTTCTCTAAGACTTAGATAAAAAGTAACTTATGTTACATGTTTTGCTATCTGCACAGACACTTGTGATGATTATACTATACTCTTCAATTGAATTATGAATTGGCTCATATTCAAATATAATATTTTTTAAAAGTTTCATTGTTGCTACTAGTGGTTTTTCTTTCTGCAAGCTAACCTTTTGTGTATGAAATTTTGCTAATTTAAGTAAACTCTTTTGATGCAAGTTTGTAAGTCTCCTGGTTGACCTGTTGACTGACAAATATATGAAATTATCATTATTTGGGCACAGCGACTGCATGTGTCATGTGTACATTAAGATAAAATGCTAAATGAGTCACATATATGAGGAATGCAAAAAAAAGTTTTAATTAACCAAGCTGCTTTCAACTTTCATCAAGTCTTTGTCAAAGGCAATTAAAAAACAAAGACAAACATTAGGCAAACAAAAAACATAGACTGTAAATCTAATGGAAGTATTGTTTAAAAATTGTGTTTGTTGAATCTGATTAGTTTGAGCTCAATTATAAAATGACTGCTAAGTAAAATAAATGGCTTGACCCCTCCATATGTTTTATCTGGTAGTAGCCGCAAAGTACCAGTTTATCCATATGATCAGCTTCTTATTTTGGCATTTTGGGGTTGTGTTGTTTTTTTTCTTTTCTTTAACAAAATGTATTTACACAATATTCCTGTCATGACTAACAGCATTGCAGCATTTACACTATGGCATTAAACCACTACACTATGGCATTAAACCACTACACTATGGCATTAAACCACTACACTATGGCATTAAACCACTACACTATGGCATTAAACCACTACACTATGGCATTAAACCACTACACTATGGCATTAAACCACTACACTATGGCATTAAACCACTACACTATGGCATTAAACCACTACACTATGGCATTAAACCACTACACTATGGCATTAAACCACTACACTATGGCATTAAACCACTCACTTCATCACCTTGATGCTAATATTCTATTTCTTTCACTATCATATATGGACAGATAATAAGTAGTCTGTGCTGATCAGACGAATTATTATTTGTTGATTTGGTTTTTATCAGATTATTACATCTTTAAAACTTTCTTGCCTTGATCATAAATGTAAAATTCTAAACTTTACAGCACTGTATGTTTTCTAAACATGAAATTAAACCATTTAGAATCCCCTCAAAATCATGTACATGTATGTAGTTTAATTTGTGATACTGTGTAAAAATTATATCTTGATGAATTAAGAAATATAGATTACCATTATTCAGAGGATGGAATCTACGGACCTTCCTGCTTTTATGGTTAGTAACGAACAATTTTTCCTGCTGTGCATCCCAATATATTGCCAGGGGCCATGGAGGGATCCCCTTTCTGGGCACTGTAACTAGTTCCCCACCTTTGGTCAATTGATGAATACAGGGAGGGTCAATCCAGTTACATACATATACAAATCCCTTTCTCTCCACAGATATGCCCTGAGGACATTTCAGGTCAGGATGTTGGTAAAAAAACTTTTGTCTGCCATCGGTAACACCAAATGCGTACACACCATTGTTGGGGGAGTTTTGGTCTGCATAACATGAGATGTATATTGTAGCCTCATCAGGACTTGTGGCCAGGTAACTCCAACCACTCCCTTTACAGATTCTGTGAGTTTCGCTAACATGTCCATCTAAATGGGACACAATGCCCCAACAAATCCATTCCTCTCTGGTGTCCATGTAGCACTTTACACCACTCACCACAAGTTTTCCCCATAACCTCAAAGGCCTAACTCCATCACATTTATCAAATCCTTTCCGTACATCTAATGTTCTCACCCATTTTATGGCTACATATTCAACTGTTGACTCAACCGACAATATTTCAAGTTTTCCATTGTCTAGAGTGACCATTACCAGAATGTCTGTCCCTTTCACAACACAAATGTCTTGGGTCCCTGACTGCAGTTTGTCTGATGTTGCCAGTAATCTTCCATCATGGCAACTGTGGAGTGCAACTTTATGTACTATGCCATCTACAACCATCAACATATTTTCAGACACCACAAGACCAGTGTACCGAGGGTCTTGGCGTTCTGCGGAAGAACAAAAAGAAATTGCTTGTATAAATCTGTATATGCTAAATTCATGTGCATTTTTATTTTAAACAATAAACTAATGTCATAGTATTATCACTAACATATTCAGTACTGACTTCATCAGGCATAATCAGGATGTTCTAAATGTTTGTTGTTATTATTATTATTATTATTATTATTATTATTATTATTATTATTATTATTATTATTATTATTGTTGTTGTTGTTGTTATTGTTTTTCCATGCATTATTATTAGTAGTAGTAGTATTATTGTTGTTGTTGTTATTCCTTGCATTATTATTATTATTATTATTATTATTATTATTATTATTATTATTATTATTATTATTATTATTATTATTATTATTGCAGTTGATTTAAAATTGTCTATATAACTTATACAAAAAATAATGATAATTTATAGAATTATGGCTGGTTTGAAAGAATCCTTTATGTAGCTAATATTAATCATAATAATATTAATTTAATATTAATAATACTGCTAGTACTATTATTATTATTATTATTATTATTATTATTATTATTATTATTATTATTATTATTATTATTTTTATTATTATTATTATTATTATTATTATTATTATTATTATTATTATTATTGATTTTGTAGTTGATTTAAAATTTTTCTTTATTAAACTTATACAAATATTTTTAATAATAATAATAATAATAATAATAATAATAATAATAATAATAATAATAATAATAATAATAATAATAATAATAATAATAATAATAATTGATAGTATTATAGTTGGTTTGAAATAATTCTTTATGTAACTAATAATAATAATAATAATAATAATAATAATAATAATAATAATAATAATAATAATAATAATAATAATAATAATAATAATAATAATAATAATAATAATAATAATAATAATAATAATAATAATAAGGATAATAATAATAATTTTATTATTATTATTATTGTTGTTGTTGTTACTATTATTATTTTTATTATTAATATTATTATTATTATTATTATTATTATTATTATTATTATTATTATTATTATTATTATTATTATTATTATTAATGTTGGTGTTATAGTTCAGTTGTTTTCAAACATTTTGATGCTGTGGAACCAGTAGCATGTCATGGTCAGATGGGGGACCCCTATCAGCCTATCCAGCCTATCACCTGACCCCTTTCAGCCTATCCAATAAATTTGGCAGATCGACATTATTATTTTATGTAATCCATCAGTAAGTAATGACCATAGAATATAACAGAGTCAATACAGAATAGACAGCTCAGTACAAAGTTGGTTTTATAACTGTTGATGTTAATGAAAACTTTGCAAATGTACTATGGGGGGGACCTGCTTGTGGACTCCTTGGCAATATGCAACAGACCCCAAGGAGTCCATGGCCAACATTTGTAAACCCCTGTTATAGTTGATTTAAAATTGCTCTTTATATAACTTATACAAATAATGATAATTGCTATTATTATTATAGTTGGTTTATAAGAATTCTTTATGTAATTAATAATAGTAATACTAATATTATTATTATTTTTATTATTATTATTATTATTATTATTATTATTATTATTATTATTATTATTATTATTATTATTATTATTGTTGTTGTCAGCAGCAGTTTTGATATAAAATGAGATACTGCATTCACTTCTGCTTGTATTTTAACAATAATCCACAGAGCCAAAAATAATTAAAACCAGTTTTTATGCCACCACTGGTGTTGTTCTTCTGTCATTCTTGTTGCCCTCATGCTTTTGTGAATTATATATGTACTAGAGAATGGTATTACCAGTATACCAGTTACGACAGTATTTTTTTCCAGTGGTAATTGTACTATGATAATTATTAACTGTTAAAGTACCAATAGTATGTAGTTTATGTCAATAAGGAATTTACAGAAATTCCTGAAGAATATTGTAAATGGTTTTATTGATATGAACAGTGTGTTTTCATTATTCATGACAGAAAATCTTATTCTCTTAAATTTATGAAATGGTTTTATTTGTTACAAATAATGATGTATTTGAAATTATTAATATAATTAGGAACCTTTAATCACATGTTTGATGTGTCAACATATCAATATGGTGGCCAAATGAAATGAAATGTTCTGCTGAATCCAACTTTCAAAAAGGTTAGGTTTCATAATGTAAAAAAATTTATATAAAACAAAACGTGTCATGTGTTAGTTATTTGCTAGTGTATGTGAATGCGTTAAGCATATGTATTCTTTTCTAACACTGTGAATCATCTTTTGATATTTAGAACCCCAATTTTTTATTGTCTGAACATTATATAAATTTTTAGTTCCACTCTTTACTGTGATTTCTTTTGAGCTGAAATATTTTATTTTCTTTTATCTCAAAATAATTTAATATTTCTTTTCAATATAATATCATGGATATAATATGATGTTTTTTTGCTATAATTCAAAACAAGATATTTTTCCATCTATTGAGGAATGGAAATTAAATAAAATAAGTATCAGACACCTGCCCAGTGCACTAAATTGTTGGTATCTAACATAATTGTGGTATACCATAGTACCTATGGTAAGTTCAGAAATACCAGAGTATATAGCGACACAAATTTTCATTGGTAACCAGCTAAAATATATATTTAGATATTGCATTACCATGGTTTACAGCTGTGCAAAATACCCAGCTTTAATATGTACAGGTGCATAAGTGTAATTTCCTTAATGAGGATGCAGATTGTGCCAAAAACTTTGGGATTTTGTACATGCCCCTGGAATTGCGTTATATAAATTTCAAGAAACTTCTGATTTGTATGTTTCATATTTCCCAGAATTAGCATATGGGAATATGACCATCATTATGTTTTAGACTGGGATCTCTGGGTGATGGCCTCGGGTATATCTCTACCTTTAAGAACTTATACCTGATAAAAATGAATCAAAAAGTCTAAAAATTAAAAAAAACAAATTAATATTAGGACAAGAATAGAAGAAAAATTGAAAACAAAAAATTAAACTTTGCAAGAAATTTTATAAATTTTAAAATTTAATAATGCAAAATACAAAACAATTTAAAAAACATTTTAATATTTTTTTATTTCAAATATGAAGTACCATGCAAAAGCAATGTTTTAAAATTATACATATCAAGAAATTTTAAACAACTTTAGAAAAGAAAAAACTCCATCAAATATCCATGTCTAATAAAACCGAAGATAATACAGTATGACTTATCTATCACATACTGTCTTCCAGTTCCAAGGCCTGAACATTTTCCAGTTTGCAGTCTGATGGTTTGGCTCTGCTTGTGGCCATGGTTTAGTTACAGCAGACTCTGATGATGAAGGGTTATTGGCTCTAAATAAGATGAGTTGTCCATCTGCAAACAAATGACTTGAGGACTGTGCTGCAAAAGATAGCAGACTCAATTTTAAACAACTCTATGTTTTGTACATATTACTACAACTTAAAGCTGTACTGGAACTGCTTCTGTAAAATATCAGTAGATATTACAATTAAGCACTTATAAAAGGTTATTAAAGTCTAGTCTGTACAGATGAAATATGTACACAGTGTACAATTGTGTTGTTAAATAACCTCAATATTGTAATCATATATTTTGTTCTATCAGCCTTTATTGTATAATCATTTTATATTGATATGTGTGAATTTATGTATAGTGTATGACATTGTAGTCATGTAGGTGTATTTACTCAAATTAAATATTAATTGTTCTTTTAAAATATAATACAAAACAAGTTTAAACAAAGTCTGTTCAATCCTGATTATCGAATGCTTTACACTGCAACTGTCATCAAGAAACTTCCCAGTGAAAATTTTGATCAATAGAGACTTTTACAATGGAGACCAGGTAATAAATTGGGTGAAGAAAAAAGAATGTTGGGTCTAATCATCATAATAAAAAGCAATATTTATTTTTTTCAACATACATTGCATTTATTGTGACATGACAGCACAGGACATTCAATCCAGTTTGTACTGGATCACACCTTTAGGTTGAACTTGCCTAAAAATGTCCACCTAGATGTGCTATAACATTGAATTTTTGTGCCTATTTTTATCAGGGCATACCAAAAATGACCTCCTAATGGAATATGGATGTAGGAGAATCAAAATAAAGTGAATAATCAGCATTTAAAGGTATGTGTAATCAAAATTTGAAAACAAAATAGTTGGTACTGAATGCATAGATGACTTTTATAACTTTTACTATACAAGAATAAATGTACTAAACATTTATAATTTTCATAATGTAATTAAATTCATGGGGATATAATTACATGTTATGTAAACTTTATTTTGCAGTTGTAATTAACTGAATGTGCATAAAGTTCATTTTTCTGCAAGGTCTTTTATGTAAGCAAATTACAAAATAATAATATGTTTCCTATTGCACTGGTTTTAAAATCAGATTAGGCCATTTGAGGTTTTTGTTTTTAATATTACCTATATTTAAGGTGATTTTAAAAATATTTATAATGATTGGGAAAAAGGTAAAAGGGTCAGCAATGAGAAGCAGGGACAGAAAATACATTTAAAGGGGGCCTTACATGTGTGTGTGTGTGTATGTGTATGTGTGTGTGTGATTTGGATTTTTAATGTAGCTTTAATTATTTTTCAGTCATATCACTACGATGTCTGCAGTGTGACAGTTTATAATCATGTCTAGCAATGGGTTATTCATGCCACAGACATGTAGCATCATGTCCCAACAAGTCATACCAATGTTTTTGGTTTGACTTGGCAGGGGTTTGAACCTATGACCTCCCGCATCTGAGGCGGACACTCTAACTACTAGGGCACAGGACTTATATGTAAGAAATATGTTCTTTAAAGTGCAGCTTATAGCAAGAAGGAGTAGATTGCATCTTCTTTGCATCTACCATTTTAAAAGGTACATACAGTGCATTTATCAATGCTGTTTATAATGTCATAGAAGGTACATGCTCACAGTGCATATATCAATGTTGTCTTTAATGTCATAGAAGGTACATACACACAGTGCATGTATCAATGTTGTCTTTAATGTCATAGAAGGTACATGCTCACAGTGCATATATCATTGTTGTCCATAATGTCATAGAAGGTACATACAGTGCATGTATCAATGTTGTCTATAATGTCATAGAAGGTACATACAGTGCATGTATCAGTGTTGTCTATAATGTCATAGAAGGTACATACACACAGTGCATATATCAATGTTGTCTTTAATGTCATAGAAGGTACATGCTCACAGTGCATATATCATTGTTGTCCATAATGTCATAGAAGGTACATACAGTGCATGTATCAATGTTGTCTATAATGTCATAGAAGGTACATACAGTGCATGTATCAGTGTTGTCTATAATGTCATAGAAGGTACATACTCACAGTGCATGTATCAGTGTTGTCTATAATGTCATAGAAGGTACATACAGTGCATGTATCAGTGTTGTCTATAATGTCAGACTAAGGTAGAGGACAAGAAACTCTATTACAGACCAACTAAACAACCCCAATAGGGGGAATTTAATGTGTAGGGAACATTGTATTCAGAAATAAACAACAAAACTAGCTACACTTTGTGCATTATGTAAGAGTTGAAATTTCTGTTAGGCTTTAAAAAATGTATATTCTCTTGGCAACATGTGAAATTATATAATTCATATCTAACTCATATTTGTACTTTTTATGATTTTATTTCAAAATGTGATACACATCATTTGAAATGGATTTGTTTACTATTGGACACCCCCTGTTTTGTTCCTGCAGATATAGATATTGGACTCCAACTTGGAATAAGCCATTTCTTGAGAAATTTTGTGCAACAACTTACATAATCTCACATGTTGCCAAGAGACTAAACTTTTTCTAAATCAGTGCTCTCTTTCTCAAAAAATTGCATGGTCACTGGCTCCAACTTGGAATAGACCATTTCTTGAGAAATAGCATGTAACAACTTGGAATTCCAAATTCTGAGAGATATTAATCAGTGTGTGTGTGTGTGTGTGTGTGTGTGTGTGTGTTCTGTACTTTGAAATTACATTAAGTATACGAATGAAGACTCTTTACATCTTCACAAGATAAATTCTAAGTACTACTTTGCTGTTCTAATTATTTCATATTTGTTTTCAAAGATTTATATTTTTATTAAAGATCTTAATATGTATTTAATCTAATTTTTCTCTTTCATGGCATTTAAAAGGGATGTGTTTGAAATATGTTTGAAAATATATTTGTACTCAAAATATGTTTCAAAACATATTTAATAAAATAATATATTTAAATTATTGGTTTGTTCATTTCATATTTATTTCTTTTTTTTGTCTAAGCACTATTAATATTTCTTTATAATATTTGTAATAAGCTTGTTTCTATGTTGCTGGAAAAGACATCAAAACATTTTGTTTAAGAATGTTGCACAGAACTATTTGTAAACAGATAGTCACTGAAGCTACTTTTTCTGATGGTAGGGAAATATTCACAGTAATGTAGGTTACACCTTGCTGTTCAGTGTCTTAAGGAAACATTCAGACTTTAGTCCTAAAATAATAGTCTGAATGTAGGAAAGATCTAATGGGACCATTGAAAAGTGTCATGAACATGGAACCCACTACAAATTGTTGTCTTATAGAGAGTCATTTCATGAAAAGTATATTTGGAATGTATTAAAGATATAAATGGATTGTTTCTATCCCTTAAAGAGTTATATATCACAGCCATGAAGATTTTTTGCATACTATTTTTGGAAATGTAATCATTTAAATACCATTTTAAAGGTTAGAAAGGTATTCTCTTTTTCCCTATAGAGTTATATTTCACTGTTATGGGAGTTCTTCCAAGTTTTTGCATTATGCCTTCATGTGATATTTTAGAATTTAGTCCTAGATAATTTATTTTGATGATAAGATAAGTCTCGAATTGAGTTGTTTCATTAAAGGAATATTTGGAAGATACTGAAGGTCACAATACTGTAAGTTCATTTTTTTAAATTATTTTCACATCATATTCTAGGAAAAAATTTATTTGTTGAATTTTACAAAGCTTGATGCTTTTCTTGATTATTTTAAGACCATAAAGTCTTAATACAATATTGCCCAATAGGCTTACATTTCACAGTTATGGGGGTTTTCTGAGTTGTTGCACAATGCATGCACACCATGTTTGGAAATTTAATCATACAAAGACCATTGTAAAGGCAGGAAAGGTCTTCAAGGGAGTTGTTGTAGACAAATAATATTTGGAAGATATAAAAGCTCTAAAGATCTTGTTACTTTTGCCCCAGAAAATTTATTGGGGTTATTCCAAGTTGTAGCATGATTCTTGAATGCAATACATGTATTTTGGAATTTAGTCAAAAAAAGAATTATTTAAATGTAGCAAAGGTCTTGAAGGCAGTTGTTGCATATAAATGATTATTTGGAAGATATTTAAAAGGGACTGTTATTATTGCCCCATACAATTAGTTATATTTTACTATTGTGTGAGTTATTCAAAGTTATTGAATCATGATTGCATGCCATTTTCAGGAATGTAATTCTGATACGGGAAACTGGGAATTATTCCAAGTTGCGGCATGCTATTTTGGGGAATTCCATCATAGAAGAACTAACTTAAATGTAGGAAAGGTCTTCAAAGGAGTTTTCATAAAATGAAAAATGAAAGATATTTAAAATCTCAATGGACAGTTACTTTTGTCAAGTTATCTGTCACAGTTATGTTATTCCATGTTGTTGCATGAAGCTTTGCATGCCAATGTTTGGAATTTAGTCTTAAAAAGACTTTCAAATGTAGGAAAGGTCTTAAAGGTTGTCAAGGATCAGTAGAACTAATAAAGCATGCATGTGGACATACCAAGAGATTGAAAAAGAAATTTGTGCTGTTTAGATACCTTCCTTACATTATTTCACAACAAATGAGTATAATATTTTCATGGTAGTAGAAAGTATGGCATCTATTATTGCAGGGTTACATCTGAGAAATTTCTAGAAGAAATTCTATGCTGGGTTAATGGTATTGTGATTTATTATGTGGCTCAAATGATCAAAGAACAACTATGTGATGATTTTAAGAATTTGATTTGTGTTCTTGTTTACAGTTTTATAAATATCAAAAAGACAACAAAAGCACATATTGAGAACTAATTCTGTATTTACTGCTGTCCTGGATGATGACCTCAGCCTGAAGATGGGAGATGCCTTCAGCATCTGATATCATGTGTATCAGTTCCATTTAATCAAACTTAAGGTGGTGATCTACAGTGTCCAAGTACTTCTATGGTCTTAAACTCAGTAACAGAAAAGAATGAAAACAGTTTTGTAAAATTCAAAAAGTAATTAATTTTCCTATGGAAATACAAAGAAAAAAATTTAAAAAGAGCATATAGTATGGTGAATTAAATCCCAAATGGTCCAAAATATTCTATTGCAAGTCCAAAAGTATAGAGCATTTAGAATTAATTCCAGGGGTGTTTCAGATGAATTTTCCAATATTGAAAGTGCTATGTACCAACAGCCTGGAATAGCCTAGAATAGTATTGAAGTTCTAACAGACTTGATGCTTCACAATGATATAATCCAAATTGTCTCTACATGAATTTGCAATAATCCCAAAATTGTGATTTAGTTTGAAATGATTATTGAGCACTTTTTAATTCCAGTGAATAATCTAAATAAATAAATCCTCTCAAATTAAATTTGAACATAACTGAAGTTAAATATAAGAATTAAGAATTTCTGTTTACCTCTTCCTTAATCAATAACATAAGACATGATATGAGGACCAAGATGGGGGTGTCATCATAATGAAAATTTACATCAAACTGTAAATATAATTTATTGTAGAATTTTCTAAGCTCAAAATAAAGACTGTGTCAAGCACTTAAAACCAAGTAGACATGTTTACACAAAATTAATAATAATCTTAATATATAATCTACAACCATAGACAAAAATGAGCTATATAATATCTTTGCTCATAAAAAAAGACATTAGTCAGGTAGGCACAACTTTGTACCCTTAATTATTGACAAGGGTCAGATAGTTGCACAATAAAACTTAAATATACATAACATATCATCACTAGCAAATGTAAGCACACAATACAATTAAATATACATAACAATACAGTGTGTGATCTCTCTTCCTCCTCCCTCTCCCCAAACAATCCAAACTTAATTATTCCATGCTCTTATTATAATAAATGAAAGTTGTAATGTATTCTCATTAACTTACATGGGCTGAAGTTGCTACTGGAATTTTTGTTACTTTAGATCCTCATGGGCACAGTCAAGAAGTGGGTATGGACCCCATTGTCTTGTAGAGTCATCAATCCATAGTCATTCTGCTGAGTCTGTTAGTACATATAAATACAAGTAATGATTGCCAAGTCTTGATATGAAGTTGATTTAATGTTAGCAGCCGTATTTATCTTTCCTTTTTTACATATTAAATCTTATTTTACATAAATAAATAAGTAAACTTAGGGAGATAATTTTGTGTATCATTTAGCCACACTCATGAAAAATCTATATCATATCACTGTTATTTTGGATACTTACATTGTAATCTATATTGTACTGTGTCTTAATATTTGCATACTTTCTCAATTACCAAGTTTGTTGAAATTTTCTCTGATTTGTCTTGGCAATTGTAGCAATTAGGTTTGTCAGCTTCCCATACACTATTCCATTTCTGAAATTGTTTAGATACACAAGGTGGTAATTTCCACTAATCCATAGTCTTCAGTTATACAGAACTTTATTTGTTTTCTTTCTCTTTCATACAATTATAACTTACATTCCAGAATTAAACTTTCTTTTTTATAACTAACCATTGTGACAATTAAAACATTGATATCAAGGCAATTCATTTTTCTTCATTATTTCCCATTATCAACCACTTGTGTGGATATGTTAATATATATGTTTCAGAATTTTTGTGTCATAAATATTTTTTTTAGATTAAATATTTTTAGTTGAATACATTTCCCATCTTGTTTCAAAATTATGATGCAATGCTTTATATATTTTTGGCTATTTTTACTGCATTAGATTATGGGTTAATATAGTATATATCTGGTTTCATTTTTTATATAATCCAGACAAAATTTGTAGTTAAAGTATATGTATAATCAATGTTTTTCTTGATTCATTATTATATTATTATGATTTTTGTGTTTCAGCATACACAATAGATCTGTTATTGGTTATTGTAAGCTGTCTATACTACATCTGGTAGAGATAACAAGAATGAATGATTTGTTTGCAATTGACATCCAATAAGGTGCTATATCATCTTGCAGCACATCTAGTCTAGTTAACAAGAAATATTCTGCATTGCTGCAACAACACTTCCATTCAAGGTGTGAAATACACAGGTAATGATGTCAACCCAGGACTAAAAATAGTCTTCATTATGCAAATATTCTGTATGTTTGTAACTAGGTTAGTGTATGAAACTCTGAAACTGTTGATATTCGAATTGTAGTATGGACATTTCTTTCTCGTAAAAACATTTACGAGCATGATTTAGTCATAACTGTTTTACTATCGTATCGTTGTTAATGAAGCAACAATATTACAGTTCAAGTTATCAAACAACTTCTTTCTCTTCTTATAAAGCATGAGCGGCTAAATGATATGGAACATATTATATATCCAGGTGCCCTGGTGCTCGAGAAACGAAGCAAGGCATGCACCGTATAATAGTGGAGATTTTAAAGATGGCAAAAGCAAAACAAAATGCTTTGGCAATAAAGAAATAACATTAAATCAGTTTTTCCAGCTGTGCTGTCACCGGCATTTTCATTTTATTAGCCACAAATATGTCAATTAAAAAAGTACTGAGTTTTTATAAGTATCACTGTGCAATACTGTGTTTTCAGCCATTATGTTTGTGTCGGCGGAGGGTGAGGTAAGGTGAAAGATTGCTATAGTATTCTCACACCATCCTGTCTGTGTGTACCCCAATGCCAATGTTAAGCCATAAAGGATTTTTTTTTAAATGCACAAAATTAATAATTTCATTCATTAATTTATAAGCTCTAATATGATTCTCGTCAAGGAATCACAAACATCGTCAACTTGGCGTTTTGAATCAAACGGGATTTTCTTAAGCAAAAAGTTCGCCATATTTGCTTGAGCTTATCATTGTTTTCGAGCAACAGATGTTATATAGTTCAACATCTTTGATAATCTCAATAAATCCATAAATTTAAGAGTTACATCTCTTTGAACGCATGTATATAGTAGTTCTTCCTATTTATTTCTGCAATTTGTTTTACAAATATTAAAACTAGAATTTGTAAATACTGGACGCAGACGACAGTTTTTACTGAAATAGACTGTTCTAGAAAGAATAAATGGACAGTCTATTTGCTTGTTTGCATCAAGAGCTTCTATTTGCGTTGAAATGTCATTAATTTGACAGTGTTAGGGACCCCTTGGGGCAATCAGGTTATAAATTATAAATCAATGAATGAAATGACAAAGTTTCATGTATTGTTTATGTCCTTGATGTTTAAAGTCGTTAAAAATAGATGGAGGGGTTAAAAACAAACGAGGTGTGCGATTACTGTAGATGGTATGGTGCTTTCTCTGTGTGTGTCTGTGTGTGTGTGTTTGCATTATTTTAGTAAACGTTTGATTGATTGCCTTTTACCGTCCATTTACATTAAGCCTCAACATTTAATAATAGACTGATTTTCATGTCACTGAGCATACTTGTATTTTTAGAATTAAGTTTGTAAAATTAAAGATACCTATATATGCAAATTAAGTTTTGGAGAAGAATGTTTGGTCAGAATCCTTGCTGACAAGAATTAACAAGTGTATATGCAACAAGAGTAAATGAATACTTGAAAACATCAAAGATCTGTTTAGTTTCAAACGTATTTATTTCCTATATGGCATGACCTAAAGAAAAAATATCATTAAAATAATTTAGAAAACTGATACATACACTTATGTTTTGGTACCTGGCTTCCATTATCCTCCTCCCTACACGAGGCCAGGCACGCGCCGTTTAATGGCCGATACCAGAGGAGAAATTCAAGATGGCGAAAGTAATACATAAAATGTTGTCAATAAAGAAATATCATTAAATGACTTCTGTGCGTAGCATCATGGGAGACGTGTATCGGGCTACATTTTCTGTCATGTTTCCTGCTTATCCATTCAAATGTTTTATTTCAAAATGGCGGCCTAGTACGCTTCCAACGTTTAAAGGACACTTGTATTCGGTAAGATATTGCAATTTCATTTGCATTTAGGTGAAATAAACTAAAGGAACTTAGATCAGTAATAGTATGCATGCATGGTTACGAACGTGTTGCAAAAAAGAACACTAGTGTGAAACAAACCATGCTGCACACCCCGCAGACGAAAGAATTGGGGGTGCAAATATTAGTACTAATATCTGAGTCAGATTTTCACTCAACTATGGTGTGAATTCGTGTCGATACTAGATAGTAAATAACTAGAGGCGAAGGGCAGGGCCATGAAGATATCATCACACTCATACAACGCAGTTATGAAATCAAACTAAATTGATTCCGCAATCGATTTAAAATGAAACTTATACTTGTATAGGTTGCAAATTCTTAAATAAAAAGAAAGCCATGATTACAGAATAAAGTGATCTCCAGACTGCATTATACGCGGTTGGGGAGGACTTCATGATATTGCCTGGATGTCGTAACGTCATGAATTTCAATAACACATATCACTGACTAGACAACAGTTCATACAGTTGCGAACACAGGAAATATGATTTTTGCTGTTATGTTACACTATATTATAACATAACATACGTATGTGGTTCAACGTCATGTATAGCAGATTCATACTTACGAAATGCCTATATATCCCTAAAAATGCACACTTTTTGAATTGTCCTTTATATTCCGATGTCACGTATTTTTTAACTTCCTTGTATCAATTCTCGTTGTTATAACCAAACTACTCAGTATCTGCGGAGGACTTTGCATTCAGCTGGGTTACGAATAGCAAACGGACCTGGACGAGTTTTGTTGTGGTAAACAAATACCACAACAGAGCTGTAATGACTGCAGTTTTGATAGGTATACCTCGTTACGGTGTTTGCTCACGCAAATGAAGTAGATACAAATAAAGCAAAAAAAATTTAAGGATCGAATTATGACAGAATTATTTTTAATGTTTTGCATAAATGCTTATTTGAATTCGTTGGCATGAGTCAATCTATCTGTCTGTCTGTCTGTCTGTCTGTCTATCTATCTAATTTTCCATGTATTTTGGTAATAATAATAATGATAATAATAGTGACACAATTTCTAGTCACAAACATCATGATGATCCCCAAAATAAACAGTATGTAATATATTTATATTCTCTGCTCATGTATCTTTCTGTTCATGCTTACATCTATCAATTCTCTGTACCACAAATGTTAATTCAGTTTTTTTATACTTTGTTAATTAATGAGTCATGAGTTTAAGTCTCTAACCATTTTCTTAGTATCCTAGCAAGTAATGGATTCTGGGCAACTGTACGAAATGCAAGAATTTTGGTCTAATATTTCCCCGCTATGTAGATCATCAATCGCATTAAGCCGCATCCTTTTATCCTGGTTTCTGAAGCACCACATGTCTTTGCAAATGACATCATTGTGCAACGATAAAGACTAATTTACCAATTGTTCAAATGTCACAAAACAACATAAAAAATAAAATAACTATTTATCATAAATACAGAAAATTTTTGCTAGATCACCACTAATATGTATATGAGTAATTGTACAAATAGGTGTCAACTCTTTCCCAATACGTGGCCTATTTGACACACCGTAGAGTCCAATGTAAATAAAGCGCATGGTTATATGCATGCATACTTGTCATTCACCGATACATTTGGCTTATCATTGACGATTAATGACAATCGTGATATTCAAAAGAACTGAACCTAGAACCATTCTGTAAATTATACAACTGCTAGTTTATCTTACCTGATCAGTTTGTAATTTTGTTAAAATGTGTCGTTCTCCTAATCTGAATCACACTTTATTTGCAGTTAATGCATTTTCACCTGGGCAGAAACGCATACCACAACTACAAAAGCCCTCATACCGACAAGCAAATTCAATATATATTTCAATTATGATGTTTGTCTAAGACAAGTAGCTAACGGCAATTACTTTCGATATCTGTATACGACGTGTATTAAAAACGAAAGACTGATGATACACTAAGATGTACACTTTGGTGGATAATATTTAGATAGATAATATTTAGAGAAAGCAGAACAGGTAAAATATAAATAAGCAAAGAAGTAACTGTATGGTATGTATTTCAGGACTCAGTACTGATCATAAGGGTATTTTCAATATGGAATTTTTGTATAGCCATCGAGCTACATGTTTGTAATATGACTGTCTGTCAAGGGACCTTGTCGACAAAAAGAGGATTAATACGGTAGCCCCCATTACCTGATATTATGGTGTTTGCCACATGCATTGTGGCATATAAGGCACAGTGTATATGAAAAACGTAACGCTCGTTGTATCTTGCTTAGTCTTCATGCGGGGAGATAATCACAATGCAAGGTTTTTACAATGCAGTAGTTTAATACTATCTCAATGTTATTATCTACTGCGCGTAAAATGCATTATCAAAAAGTTGCCAATGTTAGCTCATATAAATTACATTTTCCTCAAAACAAGTTGTCCTTAGACATTTAAATGACACTTTCTCAAGATGCTAATTGGTAACTTTTCGCTTATTACGTACTATATGTCACAATTAGCTATACCACACCTACCCACCCTGTTAAGACTAATTGTGTCACCAATCGCCCTTAAGATACATGCCTGTTACTCCAAGACGACTGAGTGTATTTAAGTTGGGTTCTGTTATAAAATAAATCCGGATACCAATAACTGGAGAAAAAGAATTAGGGACAAATTTTATGAAATTTAAGGGTTGAAACTCAATGTCGTCAACTCTATAAAATTTGAAAATTTTGCTCTTAAATTTTAACCCCAAAAATATTGTGCTAATGGAGGTAGAGGTCTTATACGGTATGATAACTTCACATTTTGAGAAAGAGCATGGAACGAGTGTTAATGGGGCGAGTGTTACTGCATGTAAGCCACGCATATATTGTTCTTCTTTATTCGCAGTTTCTCCCGTTTTCACACGAGTTTATCTATATTTCATATTTCAAACAAAAGAGTGCAGACTGCGTAAAAAAGTATAGACTGTTTGCAGTACCGGATATATACATAAGCTGAACAAGCTACAGCTTAGGGCCCCAAAGTCTGAACTCAGTCTGTAGAGGCCTCTAAAATATATTATGTACCAAATATGGCCTCTATAGCTTCCCATAGCTTAGGATCTCCCTTTGTCTAAATCGGGCACTGACTGTTTGACTTGCACATGAAAATTCATTTCGAATTATCGAGGTTAAGGGCTCAATGTCTGTATTTTGCGAAAATTGCAACATGCAGCTTTATCACCCCAAATTGTTGTTGTTGTTTTTGTTATATCGTTTAACACCAATTTACAGCACAAGATAGGCTAGCTATACATGGCAGCCAGTATAAATGGTGGAGGAAGAACCAGAAAAAAAAAACCCGGGAAGAACCACCGACTCACGAGAAGCTACTGGCAAGCTTTCTGACTTATTCACACTGGCCGAACCCGAGACTCGAACCAACAGAGGTGAGATGGCAGTGATCCGTAACGGTGAGAGCTTTAGACAAGGGGTTTTCAAACTGTAATCTGTGGACCCCTTGTCGCCAAGGAGTCCGCAAGCAGGTCCCAAAAAAGAATAAAATAGGACATTTGCAAAGTTTTCATTATCGTCAACAATTTTAAAACCAACTGAGTACTGAGTTGTCAGTTCTATATTGACTCTATTCTATTATATGGTTATTACTTACTGATGGATTACATAAAATAATAATGTCAATCGGCCATATTTATTGGATAGGCTGATAGGAGTCAGCTGATAGGCTGGATAGGCTGATAGGGGTCCACCATCTGACCATGACATGCTACGGGGTCCAGAGCTTCAAAAAGTTTGAAACCCACACCTTTAGACCACTCGGCCGCCTACCCCCACCCCCTTTCCAAGTTGTTTGTTTAATGTATAAATATATTACATCATTATCAGCTGCCGAATATTTATTTCCTACACTGTATCAAGATTCATCGCCATTTTAATTTTACCGCTTTCGAGAAATCGATTATTTTCCGAAATCCAATTAGGTTTTTTTTCCCAAAGAAATGAGAAAAACACGTGTGTGTGTGTGTGTGTGTGTGTGTGTGTGTGTGTGTGTGTGTGTGTGTGTGTGTGTGTGTAAAAACAAAAAGAAAACTTTGCGAACACTACTCTCGCCTATAATTTTGATTCGTCCACATTAACATTTCGAGTGAACATCTTAGTATTTAAATGGGATTCTTCGAAAATAACCGTATACAGAACTATATAATTTTCTTTACAATTAGCAAATATTTGAGAAACCTACATGTACAACTCTCAATGGCGTCAGCCTGGTTAAAACCCATACCTCCGATTCAAAACTGGGAATATATATATATATATATATATATATATATATATATATATATATATATATATATATATATATATATATATATATATATATATATATATATATATATATAATTTTTCAAAACATTAATTACAATTAAAATAAAATTTTTATTCCATCAAATTGCAAAGAAGTATGTTCATTGCTTACAGTACATTATCATTCAACCATGTTTATTGAGCTTTCTAGAATTTAATATTGTTCGAGGAAACAAAACCAAAGTAACTAACAAAATTTTAACATAAAATTATATTTCCGGCTTTGTTCAATACTTCGTCTGACCTTAATGGGCCACCATAACTCTAGTTTCATCAAGGTTAGTAATTAGATTCCAGTAATTACAAGGAATGGTTAAATTTACTGACGACGTTCTATAAACATATAATGCTTTCTGTAAAAAAAAAACAAAAAAAAAAGACAACAAATCACCATTAAATAGTAACAAAACTAAAGACAAAAAGTCTAACTAAGTAGATAATATTTTTTACGATCATGCATAGATAACGAAATTAGTACTGGTGATAAAACTTAACCTTTTATCAAGCCTACTCCATTCTTGAAAGATACATACTTTGTACCCCAGTGTGAAACATATAACTATACGGTACATAGAACAAATTATATTTAACATTTTGTAATTTACTCATTCTTTGAAAAGCTTCGACCATAACCTATTTTTGTGAACACCCTCTAATTTCGTTTTTATAAACAATAAAAGTTTCGTAATGCCTTTTACAATAACTTGTATATTTATTAATTAAATAATTTATAACAACAGCGTATGAAGTTCTCACTCCATTCTTCGTCCGCTAGTTAGTCATTTTCCTCCACCAAATTCAAAAGCCTTTCATTTAAAATACTGGTAAATAGTTTTAAAAGCAACTTTCATCTGATTTACTGTCAGAAGCAACTTACTAAATTATTAACCTCTATAATTTCCTGTATTAAATGCTTTACCAGACTTAAATATATGTATAATTACACCCTCCATCCATTGCACAGAAAAGTGACCTCAATTGAATAATCGAATATTGCATTCAACATTATATATATATATATATATATATATATATATATATATATATATATATATATATATATATATATATATATATATATATCCTATTCATTTCTGAGTAGTCTCGCAACATTTTTTTACTCTTGCACGAGATGGTACTAACAATTAAAAATTTATGTGGTCTCGCAGTGTTCTTGTGCCGCTAAACAAGATGGTATTAAATTTTAAACAAAGTAAAATAAAACATAAAAAGTAAAATAAAAGCAAACGAACGAATACAACAAACAAGTGGATTCCTAGTAAACTCTCCTCTACCCCGACGCCCACTACAACTTATAGGATTATATTGACCTCGTGTAAAGAATACAAAAGATCCATTCCATCAGTAATCATTATATTTCCTTCCTTGTTGGCTGTATGCTAATGTCCGTGAGATGTACTGAATCTGGTCCATTTCCTTCTTGAATTTTACATTGACTGAACAATGGATAAACTACATCAACTTTGAAGACTTACCATTGAATTATCCACACCAGCCATTATGCAATATAAATCATGTATCTTTATTGTTTTTCTTTCGAAATTAAGGATGGCATAAATAAAATGTGACATCAGTTATGAAGTGGAATGAACGTTTCAAAGATGACTTTCAGTCTTTATGTCATTGAATTGAATAATTTTAATACCACAGCATACCAAATGTTCAAAATTTAAAATGGGGATCGTAGTTATTTTAATCTAAAAGAAGATTTATGTCTTCAACGCAATTCCATCACTGTGTATTGATCACATTCTTTAGTGGACTTTGTCGAAGCCTTGTTACTTTTTACATTTCTATAAAACATGCACATGGAATTTCAAAATATAATTCCATATTTGCCATGCAATAGCACGTGCCACAAGTAATATTTTTTGTTAATATTCATTTTATTCTGGCTACGTGTTCTTGTACCGGTAATTTGATATTGTAAACTTCAAAGCAATCCTTATCACACAGCCAGCTTGTTTACAAGCTTATTTCGTAGTTGCAAATCCTCTGAAAAATATGTTGATGCTGATACGTGTACTGATATAGGTCCAGAGCTGCTTTCAGTCACTTACTTGTATATTGCATAAAATTGTCCGGTATTAAATTAGAATGTGGCTTTCAATTTTCATTCATAAATAGTACAACATTAATAGTCTTTCCACAACAACATTGCATACGTATATTTCAATCATATTAATTTAAATTTTATGTTGAAGAAAGATGCTGTTCATACACCTGGACTTTTATTTCTATGCTTCAGTTTTAGCCTCGCAAAAAAATCATTGGAATTATTTCCCAGAAATGATAATTTTATCAACACAATATATATATATATATATATATATATATATATATATATATATATATATATATATATATATATATATATATATATATATATTATTCTTTAAATCCATCTGATTGGTGGAGGCGGAAGATATGTTTATTTTTTGGAACGGTTTCTTTGTCACTATTTCACAAAGAGTCCAAAGACTGTATCGAGGATACTGATCATAAAAGATTCTTCTCACTATAAAAAATATTAGATCACAAAGACCTATTTTTGACGACAAGTAATTATGTACATCTTTATACTTCTTTGATACTGTTGTTTGTACTTCCTTGATACTGTTGTTTGTACTTCCTTAATATTGTTGTTTGTACTTCCTTGATACTGTTGTTTGTACTTCCTTGACACTGTTGTTTGTACTTCCTTGATACTGTTATTTGTACTTCCTTGATACTGTTGTTTGTACTTCCTTGATATTGTTGTTTGTACTTCCATGATAATGTTGTTTGTACTTCCTTGATACTGTTGTTTGTACTTCCTTGATACTGTTGCTTGTACTTCCTTGATACTGTTGTTTGTACTTCCTTGATACTGTTGTTTGTACTTCCTTGATACTGTTGCTTGTACTTCCTTGATATTGTTGTTTGTACTTCCTTGATACTGTTGTTTGTGCTTCCTTGATACTGTTGTTTGTACTTCCTTGATACTGTTGTTTGTACTTACTTAAAATTGTTGTTTGTACTTCCTTGATACTGTTGTTTTTACTTCCTTGATACTGTTGTTTGTACTTCCTTGATACTGTTGTTTGTACTTCCTTGATACTGTTGTTTGTACTTCCTTGATACTGTTGTTTGTACTTACTTAATATTGTTGTTTGTACTTCCTTGATACTGTTGTTTGTACTTCCTTGATACTGTTGTTTGTTCTTCCTTGATACTGTTGTTTGTACTTCCTTGATACTGTTGTTTGTACTTCCTTGATAATGTTGTTTGTACTTCCTTGATACTGTTGTTTGTACTTTCTTGTTACTGTTGCTTGTACTTCCTTGATATTGTTGTATGTACTTCCTTAATACTGTTGTTTGTACTTCCTTGATACTGTTGCTTGTACTTTCTTGATACTGTTGTTTGTATTTCCTTGATACTGTTGTTTGTACTTCCTTGATACTGTTGTTTGTACTTCCTTGATAATGTTGTTTGTACTTCCTTGATACTGTTGTTTTTACTTCCTTGATACTGTTGTTTGTACTTCCTTGATACTGTTGTTTGTACTTCCTTGATACTGTTGCTTGTACTTCCTTGATACTGTTGTTTTTACTTTCTTGATACTGTTGTTTGTACTTCCTTGATACCGTTGTTTGTACTTCCTTGATACTGTTGTTTGTACTTCCTTGATACTGTTGCTTGTACTTCCTTGATACTGTTGTTTGTACTTCCTTGATACTGTTGTTTTTACTTCCTTGATACTGTTGTTTGTACTTCCTTGATACTGTTGTTTGTACTTCCTTGATACTGTTGTTTGTACTTCCTTGATACTGTTGTTTGTACTTCCTTGATACTGTTGTTTGTACTTCCTTGATACTGTTGTTTTTACTTCCTTGATACTGTTGTTTGTACTTCCTTGATACTGTTGTTTGTACTTTGATAATGTTGTTTGTACTTCCTTGATACTGTTGCTTGTACTTCCTTGATACTGTTGTTTGTACTTCCTTGATACTGTTGTTTGTACTTCCTTGATACTGTTGTTTGTACTTCCTTGATACTGTTGTTTGTACTTCCTTGATACTGTTGTTTGTACTTCCTTGATACTGTTGTTTGTACTTCCTTGATACTGTTGTTTGTACTTCCTTGATACTGTTGTTTGTACTTCCTTGATACTGTTGTTTGTACTTCCTTGATACTGTTGTTTGTACTTCCTTGATACTGTTGTTTGTACTTCCTTGATACTGTTGTTTGTACTTCCTTGATATTGTTGTTTGTACTTCCTTACTATTGTTGTTTGTATTTCCTTGATTTTGTTGTTTGTACTTCCTTGATACTGTTGTTTGTACTTCCTTGATACTGTTGTTTGTACTTCCTTGATACTGTTGTTTGTACTTCCTTGATACTGTTGTTTGTACTTCCTTGATACTGTTGTTTATACTTCCTTGATACTGTTATTTGTACTTTCTTGATATTGTTGCTTGTACTTCCTTGATACTGCTGTTTATACTTCCTTGATATTGTTGTTTGTACTTCCTTGATACTTTTGTTTGTACTTCCTTGATACTGTTGTTTGTACTTCCTTGATACTGTTGTTTGTACTTCCTTGATACTGTTGTTTGTACTTCCTTGATACTGTTGTTTCTACTTCCTTGATAATGTTGCTTGTACTTCCTTGATACTGCTGTTTGTACTTCCTTGATACTGTTGTTTGTACTTCCTTGATACTGTTGTTTACACTTCCTTGTTACTGTTGCTTGTACTTCCTTGATACTGTTGTTTGTTCTTCCTTGATAATGTTGCTTGTACTTCCTTAATACTGTTGTTTGTACTTCCTTGATACTGTTGTTTGTACTTCCTTGATACTGTTGTTTTTACTTCCTTGATATTGTTGTTTGTACTTCCTTGATACTATTGTTTGTACTTCCCTGATACTGTTGTTTGTACTTCCTTAATATTGTTGTTTGTATTTCCTTGATATTGTTGTTTGTACTTCCTTGATACTGTTGTTTGTACTTCCTTGATATTTTTGTTTGTACTTCCTTGATACTGTTGTTGGTCAGTAAGATTATGGAACATGATTTACCTCTTACTACACTGCATAAAATTGTTGGAACTAGAAATAACAACAAATTTGTTAATGATATAACGGCTTAATTGCTAAGTCCTTTTAATTACGTAGTTCTGTTAGTTGTTTTTGTTAATAATATGATTGAAGATTGCTCGGTATAGACAAAATGTTATTGAAAGTAATTTTTGCAGATTACATTTTCGAGCTACCTCCTCAAATGGTTCATTTTTACAGGGTTTGTGACCGTAATGGTGAAAATAAAGGTTAATTCTCTGGACTGGATTCATGTGATGGTCGTCCAAGAGTGATGCGAAGGTACGTTACTGTTTTTTGAATGGATATGTGTAGTTTTTCAGTCTTCGTATGATTCTGAAGGAGTTTAATATGAAGATAAATCAATATTGACTATGGTTGGTCAGTGTGCTGATGTCTAAATTGATATGGTCAATATGGACTATGGTTGGTCAGTGTGCTGATGTCTAAATTGATATGGTCAATATGGACTATGGTTAGTCAGTGTGCTGATGTCTAAACTGATATGGTCAATATTGACTATGGCTGGTCAGTGTGTTGATGTCTAAACTGATATGGATCACTGAGAATTTATTACAGAACAGGACACTGGACCCTAATGAAGATACCAAACTATATCTGAAATTCAAAAACCGCTATATTCTCAGACTGGAATTTTATTTTAAGATTATGCAATATCGATATGGATGACACACATTATTTCCCATTAAAAGGAATATGTTACTGCCATGCTTATCATATAAACAAGATAGTTGTGTCGAGACTCGAACTCAGACGGACTGAAAGTTAGATGTGCGAGTGATCAGTAAAAGTGAGCGCCTTTGATCACTAAGTCAGCCAGGGTCACTCCTTCGACCACTCGGTAAAACATAAGGACAAAACAAAAAATTATATAATAGTAGGAACAAAAATTATATTATTATGAAATCGACTGAAATATACACATTTACAAATGTTAGACAGTCACGTTGTAATATTATGAAGTAGAATGCCAACAGTACATGTACACGACCAAGTTATAACAGTATGGCAGGAACCGTTTGCAAAGAAATATATGACCTTTTAGTTTTCCTCATGAGACGACTGACCTGAAAGAAATTAACAGAATAAAAAAATCTTACATGATCAAATTTGCTCTGAATAAATAAAGTACATTTTCCATGTTTTGGAAAACACGCACCTGTATATCGCACCTGTATAACACCGTTCTGTTCACCTGTAATGATTGATGTTCAGACTTAATGCGCATGCTTAGTTCAGCGTGTTTCAGTTGTATTATATTGCAACTTTGGATCCCGGTATCTGAAGAATAAAATAGGCCAAATTTTCTTCTTTTTTTTTAAAAAAAATCAATGTTAAAATTCAAGGCTGTTAACACTTGAAAATGTTATTAAGTGCCATTGGTAGTGCACAAATGAATACAGGTGGGGAATGATAATCTAATTATGAAAAAATTGCTAAAAATTATAGTATTATCGATATCCCATTTCTTACAGTTAAATAAGTCCCATTATTAGCAGTGAGTAAGCGAAAGAAAAACTTACAAATAAAAAAATTAATTCCATACATTTTGTCCACCGGCATTGATGCAGTGTGCAGCAATATGGAGTCTGTATGTCGCGAAAATGTAATGCCACTGAAACTTTATTTCTATTCAGCAGCAAGCAGAAGTCGATTTTGTAAAAAAAATAAAACTTGGTGAAATTGACCATGGGCTGTTTTTTTTTCTGCATGTGCTGTTTGCAAGTCAAATGGATTCTAGTAAGTCCTGAGCAACATTGACTGTAGTTTCTAAGAAACGCATGAAGGTCTGTATTAGTCATTAGCCACATTTTATGATGAAGACCATTACATTACATTGTATTTTGGTAATAATAATAATAATAATAATAATAATAATAATAATAATAATAATAATAATAATAATAATAATAATAATAATAATAATAATAGCAACAACACAATTTTAGTCACAAACATTATCATGATGACCCAAATAATGAGTCTGGAATATTCATGTTCTCTGTTCTTTTCACATGTCTCTTTGTACATGCTGAAAACTCAAACGTAAAACAATTGGTTATTCAGTTTTCTAAACTTTAGTCATTAATGAATCTTTAGTGTAAATCTCTATTCATTTATTGGTACCCTAATATTAGATTCGAGGTAAAATGTAACAAATCAAAGGCTTTGACCTAAAATTTTCTTTTTGTGTAGACTACCAGCCACATCAGGCTGCCTCCTTGTATTCTGGTTTCTTAATTGCTCATGCTTTTGGAAATGACTATGCCATGAAGTTGACTGCACTGCAACGATAAAAACTGATTTATCTGGTGTTCAAATGTCAAACACAAAACAACATAAATATTTAATTATCACAAATACAGAAAAATGTCACTAAATCACCACAGTGTTCAAATGTCATACATGAAACAACATAAATATTTAATTATCATAAATACAGAAAAATGTCACTAAATCACCACTGAAAAGAACATAACTAATTATTCAAATAAGTGACACCCATTTCCGTATACGTGGCATCAGATGTAGAAAATCACATGGATGTATACTTGAATACGTGTGATGTTCTCCGTTGTTAAGCATGTTGTATTGAGGGGGTGGGATGGTTAACGCCATAATTCAATGCGTACATTTTCTATCAGTATATGCTGTGTATTTCTTTTCTACAATGTGACTCGTGTGAGCACGTGCTGTGTATGATGGCAAATTCGTTACAAGTAAACATTCAGGAATAGCTATGAAAATGATTAGCTGATACTTGGTCATGAAAATGATTAGCTGATACTTGGTCAGACTTTCCTAATGTCCAGATGCATTGCGAACTTACACTTATCCTCCGTGCGCATGTAATTGAAACGACGTATTAGCTTCGTTTATATGCTTAGGTATTTGTAAGAACGTTCATTCAGAGTCACAGACCGAATAAAGAACAGAGTCGTAGCTTATTATAACATCTTAGAGTTACACAGCTTCTATTACTTAAAAAAGGTATTTTTATGCTAGAAGTTGTCTGTTTGTATGTCTACGTAGAACAACATGTGTTTTATTAGTGAAGCTAATTGTACTTAGTTTTTCTAAATAATTGTTTTCCTGGAGAATATTACTGGTTTAGACAAAGACATTTTCTGAAAATATTCTAAATTGGAACGGAACTATACAAACTGTGCTTTATTGTGTTAATTCTGAATTGTTGTGTAAGCCTTCGTCTGATGTCATCATCCGCCATCTTGGACCAGAACTGGACCTCAGGCTGTGTTAATTTAGAACTGTTCACAGGACTTATGCTTTATATCTTTGGAACAAACAGTTTGGATCTTTTTTTTGTAAATTGTAAGTCTTGTTTTACATATTCTCATTTTTTAGGTCTTCTAGAAAAATTAATTTTTGCTAAAATTTATAAAGCTTGTTGTTTTCACTCTCTTTTGTGTTACTTTGAACGAGCTGATACGTAACACATTTTTAAAATCTGCAATTAGAATGTTCAAGATTTCATCTTTACATCTATCAATAGTTCTTTCTTAATTTAATATAGTGATTTTGGAATAATTCCATTTCATATCTTCAAATTTCATTTACATATTTCAAAATTTACAAACGGCAACATTTCTAAGTCCGCTTGGTGCGGTTTGACAGTTTGTTTGATTATGTTATTCGCCATAACGGTATAAAATAACATTGCATAGTATGCAATATAGCACAATGAATGATACAAATAAGATGTAAGGATATTACATTATAACACTGATTGGTTTATTTTGGACCAGGCCGGTTATCCCGGATAAAGAATGTAATTGGTGTGCTCTGGAATAAAACAGATCAACTGGCTTATTCCGCATCAGGCTGTTTTATTACAGATCGAACCGGTTTATTGCGGACAAGGAATTTAAATGGTCTGATCTGGAATAAATATCATTCTTTCTAATCCAGAACTGGAATAAACCAGTTAATCCAGAATCAACCAGTCTGATCCAGAATATACTAGTCTGACCAGGAATAGACCGAAATAATCCAATCTGATCTGCAATAAAATAGTTTTATAGGAATAAAATGGTTTGATCCTGATTTAACTGGTTTGATACAATATAAAAATGTCTGATCCGAAAGAAACCGGAAGTAAACCTTAATAGATCAAGAATCAAACTGTCTAATTAGCAATAAACCGGCTTCATCCGGAATCAAGCGGTCTTATGCAGAATAAACCCATTTGATCCAAATATCCCGGTCTTAAACGTATATCTGCATATTTGTTAATGATTTATATAAGGTTTTAATAATTGCATATCATACCTAATATATTTTGCCGTAACACACACACACACACACACACACACACACACACACACACACACACTGTAAAGCCTATTGGTATTGCCAATAGCCCTTTGGTTTGACGGGGAGGGGAAAATGCCAAATATAACGTATAATACGTAATATGTGAAAAGTTGTAACTTATAAATTTAAAGAACAATGTAAAATATTCAAGGGTAATTTGTTTTGCGGTAAATGTATTTATATAAGCAAAAATTGGCAAACTGATATTTCATTTTACGCTCATTAGATCATGGTATTGAGATTGTAATTATCTTGCTGAATGAAGACTAAGCAAGATGCAGCGAGTGTTATATTTTTCATATACACTGGGCCTTGAGTACATTGTACCTGTCAAACACCACAATGCTATGTAATGGGAGCTGCAAAATTCTTCTAATCAACCAAGTCCCAAGACTAACAATCATATTACAGGCATACATGTAACCCCTATCAAAGTTTCCATATCAAAAGCACAGTTGTGGCCGGTACTAATAACAATGAAGAGAATTCAGAAGCCATCCGGAACTACATACTGTACAATTATTTGCCGGTTTATGTTATGTCTTTTCGTCTATTACTTCTTAGCAAATAGTTCTCTAAATATTAATGCACCAAAGTGTATATTTCCGGGTATCATCAGACTTTCGCTCTTATTAGACTCCTACAGATCATGCAAAGTACTTGACATAAAAAATTTATCAAGAATAAACTTAACATCGGTATATATAGATGGGAAATATATTGAATTTGCTTGTAACGATCAAAACTATTGCAGCTCAAACATACTTTTTCTGCTAGTATGTGAAAAGGCACTACTGCAGATTAAAATTCAAATTAAGGAAACAACAAATTTTAGCAAACTTAGGAAATGATCAGGTGAGAGATACAAACATACTTTACAAGTAGTGACGGAGATTAACTTTTCTGAAATCTCGAATCCTTATTTTAGTTTTAATGTTGCAGGAAAACTTGATAGTGATAAGGAAAAAATGAATACATGGATTGGGCTAATCTGAGCTGGACCTTTCCGCCAATAACTTTTTTCATTAACACAATTTTTAAGGTAAATGATTTAATAGTGAGTAATTGTTCTATGATCGCACATTTGTTGCATTGAGTTACTTCGCATTTGCAACAAATGCGATTCAAGTCACGTTCATACAACACAAACATAAAATGATCACTATTGAAATTTCTTGAATAAAGGACTCCTCTTTAACATCAGTGACGCTGTCAGGTTGTAGGAACAAATTGCTGATACTTGATGTATATACATATATTCTTATAGTTAATTCGTAGTTAAGAACACATTTGATAACGTCAATAACTAGTATGTAAGATTACGACTTTTAATCCGATTCTGGACATACAGACACAGCCTGAATATTATTTAACGATTACGCAACGACACAACCGCGGCAGATTCAAAGGGAAGTCTACCATTGCGATTGAGGAATTTTTCGATGAAATTATGGAATACCTTTGATATATTTTATTAAATTATTATACATTTCACCTTGATTTATTTATACCTTTGCTGACTGGGGACTCAGTACTATTTAAATTTGAATTGTCCCCTTTCTCCGGAATTAGAAATAAAACCGTACGTGACAGAAACCCCTCGTTATGAATATATGTGCTGCATTGGTCAATAATGGGCATGTCTTAATACAGTCTTCTAATACAATATCGGAAAACGTGGTAACTATACATTAATAACTTAGAAAGATTGGCGTTTTAAAATATTATTTATCGATGGGTTTTCCATGAAATATTTGCTACTTAAGTTATCCGTAATAACAATTATAGTAAATCGTGATACTATATACAAACAGATGTCACACAAATGCCCGATCAAAGGATTACAAAATAATACACACATTAATTCTAAGGTACTTCCTCCACATTTGGCTGTTCAGAGCCGGGCATAATAATAACGAGTCATTGCATGATTGATTTGATAGGTCCAGATTTCTTTAACTTCGAAGCAGTGTGGAATCGCTAAGGTACAAATCGCAAACAGTTTAGTATGTACTGGGCTATCGGTAATTTTCAAATGCCATCTAACTTTGGAACGTTTTTGGCTTTGACGTAACCAGTCCTCGTGAATAATCATATCTTGATACCGTTTTATCACGATGAACATAGTGCCTCACAAATTATTGACGATTCCCATCAAGGATGTTAAGTGGTACTAATGAAGAGCACTCGAATATGGGACAACCGTCAATAACGCACATGAATCCCAAATAACACAATCCAAACCACTGATCAGCGGTGGACATAGCGGCATGGCTGAATTGGACGAAAAAACATTAATAATATTAGGGAGCCAGGGTTATGATTTTCACGTTTAAATGTTAAATGATCTATCGTTACCCCCATCACCACACCTTTAACTGTCCTCGTGTTTTAATGATAATATAACTTTTTTATTCTTACTGTTTTGTATTCTAAAAAAGAATAATTTATGTCCTTGAAGTGTTTTACATAGTATTTAGATCTATATTATGCCATTTACGACGTTTGTTGCATATATTTTATTTTTTCATTGACAGAAGGGACCATGAAAATGCAAGCGTATTTCTCTTTTAATTGGTAATCTGGACCTTGAAAATACATTTACTTTCTTGTTTTCGTTGACGGTATCGACCATGAAAATATACGTATTTCTCTTTTCTTTGCCAATATGGACATTGAAAATATGTTTCTTTTCATTGATAATATGGACATTGAAAATATGTTTCTTTTCATTGATAATATGGACATTGAAAATATGTTTCTTTTCATTGATAATATGGACATTGAAAATATGTTTCTTTTCACTGACACTATGGACATTGAAAATATGTTTCTTTTCATTGACAATATGGACTCTGAAAAAGCATTTTAATTTGTTTTTTCATTTACAGTATGGGTCATGAAAATACATTTATTTTCTCATATCATTGACAGTATGGGCCGTTAAATACATTTGGTTTTCGCTTTTCATCGACAGCGTAGATCATGTCTCTTTTTCTTTTTCATTGGCAGCATGAACCATAAGGCTACATTTGTTTAACAAGTGTTTATAGTATAACATGTACGATTTACTTCTCTGCTTTAAGTACAATCTTACGTAAGACGATGGCTGATTTTTAAATTTATGATATATACATCCCTCGTGCTAGGTAACCAGATTAAATGTGTTGTTTTATTGCTGATAAATCAATTGAAAATGCAAAAAAAATTAATTTTTATGTTAAAGCATATATAGTTCGTGTAATTTCTGTATATTTAATATCCCTCACCTTAAATGCAACACAAACACACACACACACACACACATATGTGTGTGTTTATGTGTATTATGTATGCTGTATCAATGATAATCACGTAAAATTATCACTGATACAACGTACATACTGAACATATATTTTATTTATATCACATACAAATACGTATAATTAACCTTTGAACTGAGTTAAGATTTACTACAGGTGGGTGTGTATTGACCTAGTGAATGAACTCCTCACATCCCCGAGTGTGTCCGCTATAAAATGTAGCTGTATGCCTTTTGTGGCTACTTGCAATCACCTTTGCATATTAATAAGTTGTTTTCTATTTTTAGTTTCTATTTTTCTTCACATTGATTAAATCTATATAACACACAATTATGACGTAAACATGAAAGAGGGTTTTGATAATAGAGGTAGAGCACTACAAACAATTGGTTAGCTACGCCATTCACATGAACACTAAACCATTCAAGTACCGGCGCATGGAAATTAATGTGTAATAGAAACTAAGCGAAATGACGAGCTAACAAGAGGCAATTTATTTACAGTTGATCTAAGTCATTATTCTGCTTTAAGCAACAGTATCACCGATAAGAAACTCTCTCTCTCTCTCTCTCTCTCTCTCTCTCTCTCTCTCTCTCTCTCTCTCTCTCTCTCTCTCTCTCTCTCTCTCTCTCTCTCTCTCTCTCTCTCTCTCTCTCTCTCTCTCTCTCTCTCTCTCTCTCTCTCTCTCTCTCTCTCTCTCTCGTTAGCTTAACTTTTACCATCATTTATTAGTCCAGAGATATCGCGGGATAATACGCAAACGAAAATCATCTAATCATCTTCTTTAGTGATTAGATTTTAGCTACGATGGTCAGTCGAGAGAGAGAGAGAGAGAGAGAGAGAGAGAGAGAGAGAGAGAGAGAGAGAGAGAGACAGACAGACAGACAGACAGACAGACAGACAGACAGACAGACAGACAGACCAAAAGACAGACAGACAGACAGAGGCCTTTGCATATTTAATCAATAAGAACCGATTTTAGATAATAATGATATGTTTAAGAAACAACAACAAAAACAAAACAATAAATATATCACAAAAGGTGTACCAATTAACCAATTAATTTACTGTATAATGTCGACATGGTTTGCAACTTTATATCATTGATAAAAATGTACATAAATCCCAAGGAAAGTCCACAGGTATCGTTACGAAGAACCGCATTTTTGTATGTTACTTGGTGTAATTTCTATTTTAAGGTTTTAATCCAACCAAAATTCATTTTCTCTCTTACTCTACACTTCTGCTTAGTTTGTCCGTTATGCATGAGAGGGGAAGGGGTACAAAACTCAGAAAGTATTGTGATGAAAATGTGTACCATATTAAATATATTTAGAAAACAGGATTATTAATACTTTTTTCGTTTTTTCTTTCATGCGTCACTAATGATTAATGTGTAGAAATTCATCATTGATCTAGAAAGAACTGCAGACGGTCGCTCGAATGTTTATATATGCGTATTATCGCGCCATGGAAGGATCACAATTTTATATACCAATAGTATTAGTATATCAAATTGCTTGATACCATCACTTTAAATGCCACTTTAAATGTCCCTTTTGCTACCAGTATCGTTTCTACTCAGTAACGTGCAAAGGATTTAGTGCATAAAAATCAGATTTGTTAAGACTTAGATCAGGTTTGATATTCAGTCTTCTAACAAAATTGACAGCAGTTACGGAATGAAATTAAATTTGGTATAAGATTTTCCATTAAAAATACCCAAACTAAGTTCATTTTATCGTTTTCGAGCAGCATGTATCAGTATTTAGGCCAGTTTGACTTCGAACTTGGCCCTTCAGCTAATCATTTCAACAACTTGTAAAGGACTTCATGGATTTAAATAAAGATCAGTACGAGTCTTTACGTTGAAATGCCCATGTCATGTTCAAGTTTAACTATGGTATATCTTACAGAGTTATGTCCCTTTTGACTTAAAACTAGTTTGTACTTCAATTTTCACGTAAAAGCTTTTGAAGATTTTAAAAGATGGAAGCCAAATTTGATATGACGATTTACAGAATGAAAATCTATTTGACTATTTGACCTAATTTCATCGGTTATGGACCCTGTTTGACTTTCAACTTTACCCTTTAATTAGGTCATATTGGCGTAGGTATGTATAGAGTTCTAGTTTTGTCCATGCAACTTTCATAAAGTCTTTTTACTCACATTTTAGTGGTTCTAATGTTTCCCATTTTTCAGTTGTTGATGTTGGTGTTGATGTATTAAGCGGGGTAGGAGTTGTCTCAGTTATAAATGTTGTTGATGATTTGGTTCTCGAAGAAGTTGGTACGTTTGTTATTATTTTCGCAGGCTTTGATGTTCAAGCAGTGGATATCGTCTTTGGTTCCACCACTTCTGTTGGTACTTGTGATGCTCTTTGGGCCAAAGAGGCGGCTGTGGTTGTTGATTGTGTTGATTCTGTTGTAATTGCCGTGGAAGGCGTGGTTGAGGTAGTTATCGTCAATGAAGAAGCTGTCGGTGTCGTTGTTATTGGGACAGCCGTTGTCTTATATATAGTTGTGCCCATAATTGTTGTTGATAAAGTAGTGATTTAAGTGGTTGTTGTTGACGAAGTTGTTGAGGTAGGTGCTGAAGTGTGAAGTGACAGTAGTTGACAATGACATTTTCATTGTTTGGTTAGTAGGTGATGGGCTAGAAGTCGTCGTTTATGACGTCATTAGGATTGTTCGAACCCTTGTTCTTTCTGTTGTAGCTTTCGGTATCATATATATATATATATATATATATATATATATATATATATATATATATATATATATATATATATATATATATATATATATATATATATATATACACATTAATACGTTTAATAAAATATCCCAATATAAGTCATCTTTGTCTTCAAATTAGTTCATAAAGGTTTTTAATAGTTTTACTCCCACTCTTTAAATATAAATATTGCTTGAAAATGTAACAAGCGAGTCGTGTACCAGCAAACAATGCGCTACACCTTATGGGAAATGCAGCAGCCAGTCAACCGGACACTTTGAGAGTCGTGTTATCGCTACCCCTTAGGAGAAATGCAGCAGCCAGTCAACTAGACACTTTGATAGTTGCGTTAGCGATACCCCTTATGAGAAATGAAGCAGCCAGTCAACTGGACACTTAGAGAGTCGCGTTAGCGCTACCCCTTAAGAGAAATGCAGCAGCCCGTCCGATCAACATGACTCTTTCAGTTACGCTGTGTTTCAGGCCGGCCTATTCTTGTACTCCTTATGATCCCGATTCCATGGTCATTCCTCCACTCTCACATTCTGGGTGACTGCATAGGCATGCGTGTGTTTGTGTGTGTGTATGTGTGTGTTCGTGTGTGCGTGTGTGTGTATGTGTTTACACGTCTTTATCATACGTTTTCTCTACCGAATATTAGTGAAAGAGCGTAGTTAATTTAGACATATTTAAGCTTATTTCCAAATTACATAAACTATTTAACATTGTTCTTTTACTGTCGACTTTAATTTTCTTTACACAAATAATTCATCTGAAACATTTGCTAAATATTATTTGGCATCTAGGACCAATACTCTTCGTGCACTGTTGGCCGTGAAAAAAAAACCGAGTTTTCAATCCCTCATGTCACCTGAAAGAAGAAACAAGCAAACACCACTTTCCTGGTCCAGTACATTATATAAACTACACGTTTAAAAATGATTAAAATAGTTATTTGAACACCATCGATTTCTGAAAATTACCAAAATTGGCATGACATTATTTTACAGTTAACAAATTTGTATGTACTTTCCAAAGAAAATAGTTATGTAAATTTATGATATCAAATATGACGAGCGATAACTCTGATTGCCCCAATTTCATTCAACTCCAATAAATATAATAATCAATATCCCAAAGCAGGCTTGTGTAATGAATATGCATAAGAATTCGTTTGTCATGAATATTCATATAGATAAAGTTAAACTGTTATGTATACAAAGGACTAGTCTTATATACGAATCAACATAAAGATGGAGAAGGCTGGTGCGTCCGTCTGTTTGCATTTCCCGTTGATTCTCCTGAGGATATTTTTACTCATCATTGAGACAGGTAGGAGAGAGAGAGAGAGAGAGAGAGAGAGAGAGAGAGAGAGAGAGAGAGAGAGAGAGAGAGAGAGAGAGAGAGAGAGAGAGAGAGAGAGAGAGAGAGACATTTATGAGAAATTATTTATTTACATATCTACCGCATATTATGTCAACAATTCTAAGAGTTCCTGAATGATATATGATATACAATTATAAATTCGGAAAGTGCATGAGATTTTCGGAATATAATTATCTTGCAATAGTAATCGAATCGTGTAACACAAAACATTCCTAACATACATTTCTCACCACTCTTCTAACAAGACATTTGAAGAAGAAAAAACGTATTTGAAGTAATCATATATTCGTTCAAGGCCATTATTTTAACATTCCCTCATATTTTCATGTGTATGTATGTATGTATGTATGTATGTATGTATGTATGTATGTATGTATGTATGTATGTATGTATGTATGTATGTATGTATGTGTGTGTGTGTGTGTGTGTGTGTGTGTGTGTGTGTGTGTGTGTGTGTGTATGTATGTATGTATGTATGTATGTATGTATGTATGTATGTATGTGTGTGTGTGTGTGTGTGTGTGTGTATGTATGTATGTATGTATGTATGTATGTATGTATGTATGTATGTATGTATGTATGTATGTATGTATGTATGTATGTATGTAGAGTGTCACGCCACTAATACTTCAATCAGCCCATTAATTTTATCGAACAGAATCATCACGTGCGCAAGGTCACCAGATATATTACAATATAAATAGTTACATGTATCAATTGTAATCATTGAGATAATAATTTTGTATCAGTAGGGAACGTCTTGTGTTGGCTGCAACCGAACAGAACTGACAAGTCAATATCGGTAACTAATAAAATTTCCGACCTGTTTGGAAACTCTTCATTTAACTATCGTTATTACTTGATAGCTATGCATACACGCATAACAGAAAAAAAAATACGAAGATTTTGTACGGTTTTTGAAGATGCGATAATGGTGCCTCTCATCCACTACAAATTTTTAAAATAACTTTTATTAACATTGATTCTAGTCGAAAATGGAAAACTCGTGTTTTTGTAGAGCAAATCAGAATACGTGAATGAATTGAAAACTCTAAAATACTCACGTTATTGAATTAAAACATCTCGGGGTTTAAGAGGAAAAGAACTGAGCCCGTGAGGTGGTGGGTGGAATGTTAGATCGAGTTAGGCTCGAGAGTATTTACAGCATTTACTTTCGTATTTATTTGCATTAAAAGTAATTGATTAAATACTCAGAAGGCTGCTATATTGTGAGAAATTTACAAATGTAGATCTTTAGAGTATACAAGACATTATTAAAATATTCTAACTCCACATTCCGAGCTTGAAAAGCAGAGTAGCAGAATAATAAATACGTACTTGCACTATGATACATGTTTCCTGTGTGTGTTTGTAAACACTCTCTCTCTCTCTCTCTCTCTCTCTCTCTCTCTCTCTCTCTCTCTCTCTCTCTCTCTCTCTCTCTCTCTCTCTCTCTCTCTCTCTCACACACACACACACACACACAAAATCAAGGTTCTCTCGTTCCTTCCACAAACTCAGAATAAAATGGAATACAAATATAGACGGCACCAGATAGCAAGCTAACTGTAGTTCAACTATGTTAAACAATGTATCTAATTTTCATACTATGTGCCTTCTGAGCTTTGATACAATTAAATAACAAGATCACACGTGAATGAGAGTAATCATGAAGATAACGGATGTTTTCAAATGTACTGATGCTGCAAGAAATTATGTCCGAATGTTCGTCTGTCTGTTCAAATTTTCAAAATTATTCATACTCAGACACGACTAAAAGACATCTAAAATTTTTGAAACGGAATGAAATATTATTATACATTATAGAAAACTGACATACAAATTTACTCTGCACTTTATCACATAGTCGATGAACTGTACAGTTTGCAATTTAAAATTTTTGATGTTATATCATGTTAACATATCATTTTATGTGATTCTAATTAATTCAAATAAGCTAATAAGATTTTTCAGAAGTATCCTCGTAGATAAATTTCATTACCCTGCCTTCTCGAACATTTTGTTTTTATTATTATTGTAACATATTCGCGGACAATTTATGATATATTACCCAAAGAGAATAGGGTCAAAACATTAACGTCTGAGTATGACCAATTTACCCCAAATTGGCTTGTGACGCCATGTATAGCCTATCATACGTTGTAAAATGGTGTTATTCCCAAAACAACAATAACAATTACAATTAGCATTATTAATTAATTGATAGCTGGCGGGGTGGGGGTGCGGTATACCTGCAAAATGGTTCACCCTATACACAAAACTCGTTTACATGTTAATTTATGGGACTAAATAACCTCTGCTCTGTTCACAAAATGTGGACATAAACATGTCTCCCAGCTGACAGAAAGTTATTCAACCAACCACAACATTTTAACGCAGTAAAATTGCTCAGTAGATCTATATACCGGTAATGTTTATTATTATGTGATGCGATTCATACTCTAAATAACAATTGTATATGTCTGCTGCGTTTGTGTGTGTGTGTGTGTGTGTGTGTGTGTGTGTGTGTGTGTGTGTGTGTGATTTAGATTTTTAACGTAGCTTTAACAATTTATCAGTCATATCGCTACGATGTATGCAGTGTGACAGTTTATAGTGATGTCTAGTACTGGGGCATCCTGCCGCAGACATTATCCTATCACCAGGCCAACCAGTCTAACACCAACATCTTAATACTGTGTGCCAGGCGAGGCAGCTGTTAGTACCATTTTTATAAAGTTGCTGGTATGACTCGGCCGGGGTTCAAACCCACGACCTCCTGCATCCGAGGCGGATGCTCTAATCACTAGGCCACCGGGGTGGTCGCGGAAAATGATATGGAGAAATGAGAACCAGTGTCGTAAAGGGTGAAGATAAATAGAGTATATATATATATATATATATATATATATATATATATATATATATATATATATATATATATATATATATATATATATATATATATATATATATATATATATAAAGAATACAAATCATATGGCGTATGGCGAATAACAACCCTTTCAAGCGTACTGGATCCACCAAGGGATCACGTGTGTCAGGGATTAATTAAAATAGATTCAATAAACTGACGACGAACAGTACGAAACTAGTAACTAACTAGCCTAAGCGCTTTCGACTCTTAATGAGTCTTTTTCAAAGGCAAATACAAAACATATATACGATAAACAAATAAACACAAAAACGTTGTGTTTGTAAACCTCTACATGGCTGTCTTCACATGTGCTAAAACTATAAATACAACCAGCTTTGTATAGACTAGATGCAGAAACTGAAAACTTTGTATAATTCCCTAAAAGTCTACAAGCCAAAGCGACATCTATTTATACTTTTTGTACATATGTAACGCAGATTATATCCCGGATATTTGATTCTATACCGGTTATTCTTATAGTAAAAATTGAAGGATAATAAGATTTAGAAAATGTTAAATTTTACTAGTGCATAGTTTTCATTTTCTAGTCTTCTTGGTTTAGACCGCTTAGTTTCAATGTTCTAAGGCGGCGTATCCAGTATGATTCTTTTTCCTTCCTGGTTTCGGAACTCCAACTGTGGTTGTTAGCAATAGCGATAAGTATTATATCAATGAAAGTGTGGCCAGGGGAGGAGAAGTGTTCTGCGACCGGGCTTCTGTGCAGCTTTTTTGTCATGCAATCAGATCTATGAAGGTTTATCCTTTTGTGTAGTTTTTCAGTTTCTCCGACGTACTGAAGGCCACAGATCTTACATGAGATGAGATAAATCACATTCTCTGTTTTGCACGTTTTGTTTGGACCATGTATGTTTAGTTTTTCTTTAGTCACTGTGCTAGTGAATGTCTTGGTCTCTATCATATGTTGACAAACCTGTAGTAGCTTACCGGAGACCAAAAAACCTAAAGGACATCCTAGTCAGGGCAAAGCTAACGCCAATCGTTAGTCAAAACCAACCTAGTCAATCTGGACCCTGTGGCGATAAAAGATGCAAAACCTGTCAACATATGATAGAGACCAAGACATTCACTAGCACAGTGACTAAAGAAAAACTAAACATACATGGTCCAAGCAAAACGTGCAAAACAGAAAATGTGATTTATCTTATCACATGTAAGATCTGTGGCCTTCAGTACGTCGGAGAAACTGAAAAGCTACACAAAAGGATAAACTTTCATAGATCTGATTGGATGACAAAAAAGCTGCACAGAAGCCCGGTCGCACAACACTTCTCCTCCCCTGGCCACACTTTCAGTGATATAATACTTATCGCTATTGCTAACAACCACAGCTGGAGTTCCGAAACCAGGAAGGAAAAAGAATCATACTGGATACGCCGCCTTAGAACATTGAAACCAAGCGGTCTAAACCAAGAAGACTAGAAAATGAAAACTATGCACTAGTAAAATTTAACATTTTCTAAATCTTATTATCCTTCAATTTTTACTATAAGAATAACCGGTATAGAATCAAATATCCGGGATATAATCTGCGTTACATATGTACAAAAAGTATAAATAGATGTCGCTTTGGCTTGTAGACTTTTAGGGAATTATACAACGTTTTCAGATTCTGCAACTAGTCTATACAAGGTGGTTGTATTTATAGTTTTAGCACATGTGAAGACAGCCATGTAGAGGTTTACAAACACAACGATTTTGTGTGTATTTGTTTATCGTATATATGTTTTGTATTTGCCTTTGAAAAAGACTCATTAAGAGTCGAAAGCGCTTAGGCTAGTTAGTGGACTGGTTGATGATGAAAATAAGATTTTGCGAAAAAAATAATCTGATGAGAGTTTATCTAGATGTAACCAAAAAAACAAACATTGTTGTTGTTTTTTATATAGAATTTCTGTTCTTTTACAGACTTGAGTTTGAACGACTTATTGCTGAAATCAGCAATATTTGGTGTAAATTGAAAGCACATGTTTCAAACACACGTGGATCCAGAAAATGCCGCGTGTCGTATCATTTTTTCGAGGCAGAAGTTACCATCAAGGATTCCTCTATACCAGTTAATTTAAATTTGATCATCGTCACTCAGAAATTTTAAGTTATTGTATTTTTAATATTATGGTCTTTGCATAGGTTTACTATTTGAAATGAATTAGTACTAAGATTCCCATAATACACTTTGCCTCCGGTCCATTATGAGTCACATATTCCTGATGCAGGTCTAATGTTAAAAAAGTAATAACCTGCAGGAATACAATCACATTGAGTGACACAATTACCTCAGCTTTCCCCTATGACTCGTTCTGACCCTAAATATCACGCTGTAAAATATATAGGGTAAGTAACTTCCACACCTGACCCTCCAAATCTCTGATGGCTCACAGCCATAATCGATAATTTATTTACTGTAGAAATATTGTTTTATTGACCAAGCTATTATTGACTTTTCTGCGTTGCACCAAATTGAAGTTACCGGCTCCGAAACTTATGAATTTCCTAGAAAATGTTATACTCGCCTCCATCTTGCGGTACTTAACTTAAGACAGTGTTTGCGACTCCACGGTACTGTCCTTCATTAGCATGAGAACAGTCTTATATGCACAATTAAGTTTTTACTTACCATTCACGCACATCATTCTTATTTTGTTGTGCTTCCAAAGACAGAGACAATAACAGTAGATCGAGGGTCAGGTATGGAACGAAGTGTTTGGAATTTACTTTGTCTCTTATGATGTATAAGGTCCGATGTCAGAACTGGTCATTGGGTTATCTGAGGTACGGTTTGTTTTTCCTTCAGGTTATTTATTGTTTTCAACATTAAGCTCGCGTCAGCCACCTGTATAATGAATCAAACCACATATCAAATCTTTGAAGGTGTGTATCTGGCACAATAACAAACTAGATTAGAATTTTTTATTCAATCCCGTTATGCCTTGCACGTTTCAAACCAAGTTTTGTTTCGTCTGCGCAGATTGTTATAATTTAGATAATACAATGTGCTCAACGTCAACGGCGAGTGCGATTGTTATAGCAATACTGTTTTCATTAGATAGAGCAACCTAAAGTACATCATAAAGCGAATGGTTATGACACGGATGCTAACGCAGATAAAACAGTAAGTCGTTACAACTATACTATGTATACTACGTGCAAGTTACCAACCACAATAACCAGTACAATTAAGCTAAAGAGGACAAAACTGAATGATAAAGAGGAGTGTGAAGTCTTGAAGAAGAGAAAGTTCCTTTATATGAATTTATGTAACGTTAGACGTTGAACTTTTCTAAATTGCTTACTTTTATTAATAGTGCAAACATAAGGATAGCGAATTTGTTTATTTCAGATCCTGGATCTGGATTTTTGATAGGCGATGCTGCATCTTTTAGCAGGTGTCCTGTAACTGTGTTGCGAACACAATTCCTCAAAGTCTACAGGTATCACACTACTTTTATATCACATAGGCTGGCATTAGTTCCTGTCCTGGTTTTACAGTGTAAATGTTAAAGCTGATGATAATGATAATGACGACGAAGAAGACAAAATCGATAATGATGACGATGATTAAAAGGATGATGATGGAGAATTAGTGCAAGTAGTAATAGTAGTCTTGGCCGTGGTGATAGTTCTTTAGGTTATGTATTCACTGAAGTAGAATGCACATTTCTTTACTGAAAGGTGTATTACGACACACATCTGCGCACGCACGCACGCACACACGCACCACTGAGTTTGGACTTTTTTGTTTTATATAGAAACATACAAAATGTCATTTGACACTTCTGAGAAACATCTACCAAAAGTGAAATTAAACCATAGAAGATAATGTTGCAAAACTTGTTAATTTCAATAAATTCACTATTATTACATGTTTGAATAAACATTTACATTGCATTTAATTCAGGGAGAAATGTTTCGAGTTCGTAATCGATCATGAAACGTACTGGGATAACGCAGACAAGGACTGTCGGTCCCGGGGAGGACACCTGGCAACAATAGGAGATAAGGAAACGCAGGTCTTCATCATGGAGACGCTGCGGTCGATCGGGTTCAACAAGCATGGTATATGGATTGGGTTAAACGACCGGGAACACGAGCAACATTGGGTGTGGGCGACAGGTACATTAAATGTCTAATACAATGGATAACAAAATATATTGCTCATATTTTTTTTCTTTATTTTTATACGTTGGACTTAACCTTTTAACGTCCATTGTCGGCGACACCCCCACCCACAAGAAAAAACTTGCAATAAGATAAATTTTATGTGTGCTGTTGACTTGCGGCACGCGCCCATGTTGCCTCTTGAGGAGAGTTCCAGGTAGTTTATTATTTTTTTGCATAGTGCTGCAATACCATATAACATAAAAAACATGGAAAGAATGAAGACATGTATTGCAGACGAAAAAGCTCGTGACTCGTTAAAGTACTGTTCCACTCTAACGAAACGAAATATGTTTCATTCATTAGCGATTTGTAGTATGAAATCTTTATCCTTATTTTACAGACGCCTAAACATTTTACGTTTAATTCTTTCAGGTATGTTGTTATTTCAATGCCAAGTTTTGTTGGTTTTTTTTTTAAAGGAGAGAACCTGGGTAGCTATAGAAACTGGGGTAACCAGCAGGGTAATGGCATAACTCATCTGACAGACGACTGTGTGCATTTGAGGTACATCGATGGTGGGCAATGGCACGATTCGCCATGCCATTTGGGAACCTACCATTACACATACATATGCCAGTACCGTAAGTACTTTGATTGTTTTAATTTTATAACGCCACTAGAAGTCAGCCGGATAAAGAAAAGTTACATGAATGAAATTGTTACACGCAACTGTAATACCACAATTTTTAATTGTTAAATGAAACACAGACGAGTCCATTGTTTGTTTCATATTCTTGGTTTAAAAAGAAGGTAAAACTTAGAATGTTTCTAATCTGAAACAATCGATAAATTACAATTTAGGAAAGAAGGGACGATAACACTTGAGCAATATAACACATTTATTGCTTGCTAGTATACGATTCGCTCGTTACATTTTTAAGTAACATTTCTATTAAAGAGCAGGGATTAACTATTTAAAACTTTGTCAACTACTTCGAAGACAAAGAAAGATTACTCATATTGGGAATTTTCCTTCCTCAATTTTTTTTTTACTTATTTAAGGCATTATTATAATGTTTGGTTTCATTTCAAATGTTCCTTATTCAGGTTCTTGAAAAGGATTGCGTTTACATAGACAGTTCAGAGTTAAATAAATTTGTTAAATTTTTTAAGGTTAACAGGAAGGCATAAACAACAACACGTTTTAAATATATATATATATATATATATATATATATATATATATATATATATATATATATATATATATATATATATATATATATATATATATATATATATATATATATATATATATATATATATAACAGAAATGATACCTACAACTACATCACAAACGAGCTTTCGAACAAGTCCATCAACTACTGCAACCAAATCCACTGCTGCTATAATGACTTCATTGACAACCAACCCAGTGACGGCATCAACGACGACTTCTAGCCCAACACCTACTTCCCAAACGATGAAAATGACACCGACAGCTACTGCCATGTCACCTTCTACCTCAACAACTTTGTCAACAACAACCACTTCAACCACTGCGTCATCAACAACAATTAGTCCGACAACTATATCTAAGACGACGGCTCTCCCAATAAGCACAACCACAACTGCAACAAAAGCAACGACCCTAACAGCTTCTTCATCGACATTAACTACATTAACCAAGTCATTTAGAATAATTTCAACAACAAAATCATTAACCATAACTGAATCTTTAGACCAAAAAACAACCCATGCAGCTACTAAAGGGGTTGAAGCAAAGACCATATCCTCTGCTTCGACATTTCAACCTGCGACAATAACAACAGCAACCATGCCAAAGACATCGACAACATCATTATCGGCAACCACATTTTTGACAGTGACAACTCCTACCTCACCAATTATATCAACACCAACATCAAACACCGATGAAATGAAAACACCAGAGCCATTTAAAAGTGAGTAAATAACGACTTTAGTTAAAAGTGCGTGGATAAAACTAGAAACATGTAGATTCTAACGCCAATATGATATGAGTAAAGGGTAACATTGAAAGTCAAGTAGGGACCATAAATGGATAACATTTTGCCAGATAACATTACAGGTCAAATAGTCATTCAGTATAGATATTCATTCTGTAAAGCCCCATTTTAATGTAGTGACCATCTGTTAAAATCTTCAAAAATTATTTAGTGGAAGCTGAAATGAAAACTTCAAAATCATACGGGAACATAATTTTGTAAAGTATACCAGACATAGTTAAATTCGAACGTAACCTTGGCTTTTCCACCTAGATCCTCATGCTGAATTTTATTTAAATCCATGAAGTCCTTTAAAATGTTTTCAACAGAAACATATTTTGCTAAAATGCCAAGCTCGAAGTTCAACATTGGCCAAAATACATATAAATATTGCCCGAAAATGATAAAAATGACCTTAATTTGGGTATTTTTAAAGAAAAAACTTGTACCAAATTTAATTGCAATCCATTAAGACCTTCAAAAAGCCTTGAGCCGAAACGAAATGAAAAACAATATCCTAAATTAAACAGGAGCCATAACTGCTGTCAATTTTGTCAGAGGAAGGTGAATATCATATCTGATCCAAATCTACATAATTGAAAGCCTCAACTTTCATCCACTAAGCATTTTAAAAGTTATAGAGTACAAAGGAAGTTTACGGCGAACGGGGCATGACGGGAGAGGGACATAGAGATTGGTAACATCATATGAATCCTCTTTAGATATTGCGGGTGTAAATTTGCAGTAAATGTACAGAAATGTCATAATCAACATATACTTTAACGTGAAATTCAATTTTGTGTATTTTCAATTGATTTATATAAAAAAAAAAATACAATTAATCGGGTTACTTAGCACAAGGGATGTGTATATCATAAATATGAAAGACAGTCTTCGTCCAAAGCAAAATTTTACTTATAGCTGAGAAAAGTAAAATATACATATTTGTACTCTAAACAATTATAAAATAAATGTAGTTTGATAGTCCTTACCTGTCAATAAAAGAGAAAAACAAATCTATTTAAGGTCAGTACTGTTAATGAAAAGAATAAAATATGTATTTTTATGGCACATACTGTAAAAGGAAAGAGAAAATGTATGCAACAGAAATCGTAAATGACATGCATATTGATCTATATACTATATACGACGTGAAATATTGCTTAAACAGAAATTATTCTTTCTCTATCCAAAATGGTAAGAATAAATAGTTATATTAAGATTTAAAAATTAAGAGCGTTAAGGTGCGTTGTATTAGGTAACAGGATATCCCTTAACATTTGAAAGTGAATATCCTGTCCCAGGCTGCCTAAAGGCTGAACAATATTGTTACTGAATTTTCTTCCATTTTCAGCCATCCCACCATGTGCACCACTAATATGTGGTTTGGATTGTGGAATTTTCGGATTCGTTTACGCCATTGACGGTTGTCCGATATGTGCATGCGCTACATAATAAACTAAGCGCACAGCTATAGAATACGAACTACTTAACAGTTTCCTTGGAGGAAATGTGGATAATTTGTGAAGCATGATATTCATAATCATTAAACAGTAGCAAGACAAAAATTATTCAAGAGGACTTGTGACGCCAAAGACAACAACGCAACAAAGTTAGACGATGTTTGAAAATTACCGGTAGACGAGTGCATAATAAATTGCTGGCGACTTATACCTCAGAGATTCTACAGTGTTTCAATCAATCAATCAATCAATCAATCAATCAATCAATCAATCAATCAATCAATCAATCAATCAATCAATCATTATTTAATTACTTTGCCCTACTCCAAACAGCCACTGTGGACTACGTATATTAGGATTGATACCCAAATTATTTTGTAATCTACAAAAAAAAATTACATTTTTGGAAAAATGTTGTCAGTTCTTGGAAATTTTGTCAAACTGTTATTGATATTGTATCACAATTTACTATAATTGTTATTATGATTGGTTGAAGTGCGAGACCTTTCATGCAGAAACTATTTATTAATGATATTTTTATATTGTGATCTTTCTTAAGCATTAATTTATAGTCACCGCATTTTCTTAAATATTGCTTTGTAACAGAAGTCAGACAGGTAATGTATGCACATTATTACCCATCGTAAATGAAATATAAATTGTTGCTCTAAAATTTGATATTAATTTTGTTTAACCCTGGGGTATTCAGTCATGAAAATTGAATGTTCTGGTCTCATAAAGAAAATTCCAGACAAAAATTGTTAGTCACTATGGAGTTTTACAATGGAGGACAGGAACTATATTTGGTCAGGAAAATATCTGGTCGGAATACATCACTATACAGGGCAGTACGAATTAACTGATCAAACATTAGAACCTTTCATTGTGACATCACAGAACGGGACATACAACTTTTAAGGACCTGGAAATTGATTACGTCCAAAAATGTTCACGTACTGTAACATTGATTTTTCCTTAGGTACTTCCCAAGACGTGTAATTAATGACCGTCCATAGGAATAATGAGGTATGAAGATCCGAAAAAGTGAATAATTGCCATTTAAAAGTATGTAGAATCAATTTAAGAAATTTATACTCATTACTAAAATAATCGATTTTGAACGCATACATAACCTGTGTTACTTTTACTACAGAAGATTGTATTATCGTATGTCTATTATTGACCAATACATCTCATGTTATATTTATTACATATAGATAGTTATGTTGATATTCATATTATATTTATTACATAACGATTGGCTGTGTTGACGTTAAAGATGACTCACTGGATTAAAAAGCTTCGATGGTTATCATTTCATGTTGGTTTTGTATGAATCGTAACAAATAGCATTTCGTGTGCATCGAATGTAACAAGATTAAACAAATGAGATTTCCTAGAAAAACGGTAATTATGTTTAATAAAGTATAAAACAAAATCTGGAAGATGCATGAATAAAATAAATAAATATAGGTTAGCAAAGCTATCTAAATATTTGTCTGCTTCACATTTCTTTATGGTGCAGATATGATATGGATACTGAGAGGAAAGTGGTAAAATTATTATTTCAGTGATGTTGACGAAAGACTTCTGATTATAAAAGAAAGAACTAACCGGTTCCAGGCTGTCATATAAATTCAGTCGGCGCAACCCAGAAGAGCATTGTTGATGAGCGCTGAAACGACGCTCTATGTATAGACAGACAGACAAATAGATAGATAGATAGATAGATAGATAGATAGATAGATAGATAGATAGATAGATAGATAGATAGATAGATAGATAGATAGATAGATAGATAGATGGATGGATGGATGGATGGATGGATGGATGGATGGATGGATGGATGGATGGATGGATGGATGGATGGATGGATGGATGGATGGATGGATGGATGGATGGATGGATGGATGGATGGATGGATGGATGGATGGATGGATGGATGGTGGGAGGGAAGGACGGACGGATGTACAGATATATAGATAGAAAGATGGAAATATACATACATACATACATACATACATACATACATACATACATACATACATACATACATACATACATACCTACCTACCTACCTACCTACCTATATACCTACCTACATACATACATACATACATACATACATACATACATACATACATACATACATACATACATACATACATACATACATACATACATACATACATACATACATAAAGGAGGAATAATTAATAATAGACTGGCTATACACACAACGATCACAGATTTTAGAGGTAATGCACACACTGAAAGGTAAATTTGCTTGTTAGTAAGTTATGTCGGTGATATTGAATTTAATTACCTTGATCGTTTACTTGGATAGTTCTAGTTTGCATTCTTTTGGTCATTACTAACAGAGAATCTTGCTTAGAATGAAATGATTGCTGGTCATGTTTTCTTTTAACAAGTTAATATAAAGTTATGAAATCGATTTTAGAATTTATGTTCCAGAAAATATAGACAAATTGTTAAATGGGGAAAAAGCAAACACACGCGAATTTATGTGTGTAAGCTTTATTTTGTAAAACAACTTTCACGTCAGCCATTTTTATATAGACTTAACGAAAAAAGTAATAATTATTATTTTTTTAATGTGTATATAACCTTTGACAATGATTGAGTATAAAGGTTAGGTCTCTTCCTGCCTTTGGTCAGGTGTAAGTTATAAACAGGTTGCTTGCTGTTGTCTGAGTAAAATCCATTGCCTTTATTATGACCTTAAGAGGATTTGGGAGCGATCTTGTTTATAGTTTCCTGTAATTTTAAATAATCTTGAGATAAATTGAAAAAAATTACGGATTCAAGTCTTTTTCTTCAGAAAATGCTATTGAGACATGGATCAAGTGGAATGAGTATGAAAGAGGTTTTGTCAACGAAGTCCTTATTCCACCTTTAAGTCTGCATAATTATTAGCCGTTGTGTTCAGCTACAATATGCGAGAAATCGTTAATTTGAAAATGAAATTATTCATTGGAATTACAAAGTGCAGACTTATAGTTTTGGATAAAATCGCTATTTGGGGATTATTGTTAATTAATTTAAAGACGTTCTGAATTATAGCACTACGATACATCAAGACTATTGGCACATGAGCTTATTCTAGGCTTATAGTACATGAACACATTTAATATTGGATTTCATTCGAAACACTATACGTTTGGACTTGAGTATAAACGCTTAGGGTTATTTAGTATTTAATTTACAATGCCATAAGTTTCTCTTAATATTTTACTTTTTAACTTAGAGAAATAATTTTGCTTTAAAAATTATAAATTCTAAAAGGAAAGTTGTGTATATATATATATATATATATATATATATATATATATATATATATATATATATATATATATATATATATATATATATATATAAAGAATACAAATCATATGGCGAATAACAACCCTCTCAAGCGTACTGGATCCACCAAGGGATCACGTTTGTCAGGGATTAATTAAAATAGATGCAATAAACTGACGACGAACAGTACGAAACTAGTAACTAACTAGCCTAAGCGCTTTCGACTCTTAATGAGTCTTTTTCAAAGGCAAATACAAAACATAGTTACGACAAACAAATAAACACAACAACGTTGTGTTTGTAAACCTCTACATTTCTTTCTTCACATGTGCTAACACTATAAATACAACCAGCTTGTATAGACTAGTTGCGGAAACTGAAAACGTTGTGTAATTCCCTAAAAGTCTTCAAGCCAAAGCGACATCTATTTTTACTTTGTGTACATATGTAACGCAGATTATATCCCGGATATTTGATTCTATACCGGTTATTCTTATAGTAAAAATTGAAGGATATTAAGATTTAGAAAATGTTAAATTCTACTAGTGCATAGTTTTCATTTTCTAGTCTTCTTGGTTTAGACCGCTTGGTTTCAATGTTCTAAGGCGGCGTATCCAGTATGATTCCTTTTCCTTCCTGGTTTCGGAACTCCAGCTGTGGTTGTTATATTTATATATATATATATATATATATATATATATATATATATATATATATATATATATATATATATATATATATATATATATAAATAGTATGTATGCTGTATCAAGGATGTATACATTTTTCATTAAAAGGAAATTAAGCTTACCGACTTTCCCTTTATTGAAAACTTTATACTACGAGTGGTATATCATTGATACAGCGTACATACTGTACATATATTTATTTATATAACATACATATACATATATTTTGCCTTGAACGGTGTTCAGACATATTACAAACAGCCTTGCATTCACCTAGTGAAATGAACTCACATCTCCGAGTGTGTCCGCTACAAAATGTAGTTCTCTGCCGTAGTGACAATTTACAATCATCTCTGCGTTTGATAAGTTGATTGTTACATTTTTTTCTTGATTTCTATTTTTCTCTTCATTGATTTCTATTTTTCTCTTCATTATACTATACATATACGATTTAAACATGAAAGATGATGTCTCTGTATTTTTCTGTCTGTCTCATCCTTTGATCGGTTTGACTTAACTTTTACCATCATTCATAAATCCATAGATATTATCGGAAAATCCTCTACGTTCTCCATTTCATAGATTCTAGCCCGTATCCTGCTGCGATGGGGAGAGAGAGAGAGAGAGAGAGAGAGAGAGAGAGAGAGAGAGAGAGAGAGAGAGAGAGAGAGAGAGAGAGAGAGAGAGAGAGAGAGATTTTGACCTTTTCATATTTAAATAATAATAATAATAATTGATCTTTCTAGAACGTTATATTACGTTTAAGAAAGAAAATAAAACATAACATTAAATATATCACAGTAGGTGTATCCCGTAACCGAGGATTTTACTGGTTTGCAACATTGTATCATTGATAAACACTGTTAATAAATCCCAAGGGAAGTGCATACATATAGTTACGACGAAATATATTCTTAGAGGATACTTGGTGTAATTTTTATTTTAAGGTTTTAATTCTTTTCGTATTCATTCACACTTTTCTGCGCAGTTTGTCCGTTATGCTTGAGAGGGTTGGGGAGAACAGAAAACGGAAAGGATTGTGATTAAAATGTGTACCATATTAAAAAAAATTTTTTTGAAAACGGGGATTATTAATACTTTTCTTCATTAGTTTTCATACGTCACTAGTGACTGTTTTGTGAAAACTGATCATTGATCTAGAATCGAATCAACTGCAGAAGCTCGATAGAAAGTTTATTATGCGTATTATTGGGCCATGGTTTGATTACAATTTGATATACCAATATTATTGTTATATCAAATTGCTTTGTGTCAACACTTTAAATGCATGTTATTTTTAATGTATGTGTATATATTTCAAACTGCTACCTGCAGGTTTAAACAATAATAAGCCAAACTGTTAAAATAGAAGTCAGCAGGGATTCGGGGTGAGTTGGATATAGCAAATAAATATTATACGAGATTCTAAAACGATTTCTTAGACGATTTCTGCGTGGAGTCAAGTGTTCTAATCCATTTATGGTTTAAAACATTCTTTCTAATTTAATATTGATTTTCTTCAAAGACTACACTTGATTCAATGTTTTAAAACTGAAGATGAGATAATAATCCGACTCGAGATCATTTTCACCCAATTGATGTTAAGAAAAAAGTTTTAATATCGAGTTGGGCCTAGCTACATATTACGAAAAACGTTAATTGCATTATTGCACTTTAAATGTTAACGAGAAAAGGAGAAAAGACAAATGCTACACAAAATATAAAGAAGAACATCACGATCATAACATCATAACAGCTTCCAACATGTCTAACGCAACACAGTTGGGATATTTGAGCATAGATTAAGGGCGCACTTGATTTAGACTTCTTCGTAGATAATTAAAGCACATATTTAGAAGTCCTGTACACAGTTGCTTAACCCCATGCACCCTAGATGTATCAAGTAAAACGACTGATTTGACCATGTTTTGCCTTAAAAATATAATTCCAAATGTATATCCTCTTCTCTGACTAAACAACTTTTGATTCAATGTACTTCAATGTTCATAGCAATTTCTTTTGTTATTACTGTTGTGTTGGTGGTGGTGGTGTTATTGATTATGGTTTGTAAATTACTTTATAAACAAGTTTCTCTCGCAAGATGCACATAGTAATCTTAATTAAGTTCGCTCTGCAAGTCAGTCATTCGAAACCATAGGGGATAGCTTCGTAACCAATACTGCATGCGGATTAAAAGCGGATAAAAGGAGGATTATTTATAAAATCGTATGCAGATACATCAGTATAAGATTGCGTTGAAACTTATCTCTGTAATTTCCCACATTAATTTGCATAACTAACATAAAATAAGATCTCATATGTTATTTTTATTAAATTTACATCGACGATTCCCAGCAGCCCTCCTAAATTCAAATCTTTTGCAATTACCATTCCTCCGCGATTTTCACTGAGTTATCACCTCGACATATATTTCATTTAGTTAACAAATATTTTCTTCTTTCGTTCACAAGCAGCAACGTACCACCACTAAAACTTGCCGTCATTGTCATCCACGGCAGTTTCAAGATATCTTCTTATAATACAGGAGGAATTTTCTGCCTAACGTCATCTACTCATTCTTCGAGAATTTTAGTGTATGTGAGAACATTGAACTTTTTAAGCAAACATTTCCATTTCCCACATCAAATGAACTTGAATACTTTTAAATCATTTTCTTTTTTCAGCTCACACTGGCACTTCAATTAAGGCATTACAACATTTACATAATATAGTGAAAACAAGCGATAACATTATTTGTAGAATATAATGAAAAAAAAAACAAGGCACATTTATAGAATATAATGAAAAAAAAACAAGACACATTTATAGAATATAAAGAAAACTAAATACATATAATGAAAAGATATTTGTCGAACATGGTGAAAACCGGACGACTCATTTGTAGAATATAGTGACAGCTAGACACAAAAATCGTTCTTAGTGTTAAATTTCGTTTTAGTTCCGTTTAGTAGCAGAATCTTTACTGGATATTTGAAAATCTGTATTTTGCAAAATATTTTAGTTATTCAAATTACACGATCTAAATGAAAATGCAATACTTTACTTCATAATCAAAACTTTTGATGTATGCTTCAAAATATGAACCATTATGATTCTTGATTATACATGTCCTTACAGTATTCTGCCATATTGTTCAGCACTTCTGACAATTATTAGCATCATACATATCGATACACAACGTTTCTCCAGAGATCATAGGGTTGTTCCTTCCAGGTGAGAAATTTTGACACTCGGTCTGAATGGGATGTTATAAAAGGTATTAACGCTAATTTAGGCAGGTGTGTTGACTGACAAGTAGCTTGGACACATCTTTAAAAGTGTAACAACAGCCATTGATCACACTATATCGATGATCGTTTTATCTTCACTACACATATATCGTTCACTTCTTATTCCCAAAACTATAAACATTTATCACCTGAGTGAAATCGTTACGAAATTAAATATAATATATCGATGTCATTGTTTAATGCAACATCTGCATAGTTTTTATGTTGTTCAAGAACAAACAGCTTTAAACTTAGATCTGTCAGTTGTACAACCATAGTATCTCTCATTTCATGGAATTAATCAGTTTAGTTAAGTGTGTCAAAGGGTCAATTGTACAACTGTAATATCTGTCATGTCATGGAATTAATCAGTTTAGTTAAGTGTGTCAAAGGGTCAATTGTACAACCGTAATATCTGTCATGTCGTGGAATTAATCAGTTTAGTTAAGTGTGTCAAAGGGTCAATTGTACAACCGTAATATCTGTCATGTCATGGAATTAATCAGTTTAGTTAAGTGTGTCAAAGGGTCAATTGTACAACCGTAATATCTGTCATGTCATGCAATTAACCAGTTTAGTTAAGTGTGTCAAAGGGTCAATTGTACAACCGTAATATCTGTTATGTCATGGAAAAAATGAGTTTAGTTAAGTGTGTCAAGGGGTTATTTTCAGGAACAAAGTTTCTTATGGCACTCCCACGTGACAATGATTCACTACTACTCACTTTTCAAGAAGCGTTAAATGAAATTATAATACTAATTGATAGAATCATTTAATTTGATAAGCTCTTTAAATATCAAAACTGAACCTTTAATGAGAGAGAGAGAGAGAAAGAATATGTGTTCAAACGATTAACATCAACAAATTATTCAACTGTTCTGATACATGCCTGTAATAAAATATTTCAATCCTAGCAACTGAACGCATTATTTTTTTTTCATTTTATACCTTTTAAAAATTGAAAAACAAACATAGCTTTTTTGATGAGTGCAAAAGAAAACCCTAAGGCTAAATAGTGATATCGTCCATGTTTTTTTGTAAGAATTTATCATAAAAGTATACATAAAAGGCTCAATCAAAAACTTCCATATATCTATATATATCTATATATATATATATATATATATATATTTACATATATTTATATATATATATATATATATATATATATATATATAGATATATATATATATATCTATATATATATATAGATATATATATAGATATATATATATCCATGTATATATATAGATAGATAGATAGATAGATAGATAGATAGATAGATAGATAGATAGATAGATAGATAGATAGATAGATAGATAGATAGATAGATAGATAGATAGATAGATAGAGAGAGAGAGAGAGAGAGAGAGAGATAGAGATAGATCGATAGATAGATAGAGAGATAGATAGATAGATAGATAGATAGATAGATAGATAGATAGATAGATAGATAGATAGATAGATAGATAGATAGATAGATAGATAGATAGATAGATAGATAGATAGATAGATAGATAGATAGCAAGAACTCTCTGACCTGTTAGACTGAATATGTTAAAATTGAATACAGATGACTGACTAAGAAACTTGTACTTGCAAACAAATATCCTATCAACATTTTATATAATTAAGAAAAATATATAATTTTTCAAATAAAAAGTACTAGCAAATATAGTACATCTATCAATAGAGAGAGAAAAGCGAAACTCGAATTTAATTAAAGAACTGTAACTACTATTTTTAGTCACTTTTGCCCAAAGAACACCAATTTATAGTAAATCTTGCATGGTCTTTCATGAAGGGATTGCGTACTTTGATGGTTTTTTACGTTTGAGAAAAGTTCTGTTATTTTATTTTTCGGAAAGAACGAGTATATGCTTGATTCACATTGGACCATCGGAAAATTTAATATCTTATACATTGATGTAGCTAGATAAGCTAATACGAACATGTCCTACGTCAGAGTTATTCGTGAATCAACGACTTGGCTGATAGAAAAATAAGGACATGTTACGTGGTTAAATAAATGTCCTTTCATGAATGCCAAACACTACTTATTACGTCAATCAGATTTTACTTTCACAGTGAAGTTTATAGCAAATATCTGTTTGCTAAGATTTTACAACAAAAACAAAACGCGTCATGCTCATTTATTGGCGGGGTTAATTCAGAGTCATAGCTGCACACTATCTATCTATCTATCTATCTATTTATCTATCTATCTGTCTATCTATCTATCTATCTATCTATCTATCTGTATGTCTGTCTGTCTGTCTGTCTGTCTGTCTGTCCATCCGTCCGTCCGTCCGTCCGTCCGTCCATCCATCCATCCATCCATCCATCCATCCATCCATCCATCCATCCATCCATCCATCCATCTATCTATCTATCTATCTATCTATCTATCTATCTATCTATCTATCTATCTATCTATCTATCTAACTATATATATATATATATATATATATATATATATATATATATATATATATATATATATATATATATATATATATATATATATAACTGAAATACTGAACTTTACTTATCTTCACGGATAATAGAACATATATACCTGTTATATATAACCTGGTGATTACTGAAATGGAAAGACACAAAATGCATCGTTAGTCCGAAATTTGTTAAATAGTTTAGATGTGGGGGAGGTGTGGATAAATCGGTATGTTGGGAACATCATGTTTTAAGATCTTTGTCAAACAAAAACTACCTGACGGGTTTATCAGGAAATTGGGCTTCAACAATCTGTCATCATATTTTAGCAATGAGGAGTATTTTGATATAGTGACAGTGACAATATTTAGAAAAGACCTTTCAAGAATAAGTGTGTCTGTCCATACTTTCCATCTTGAATCAGTGTCATGGATGATGTCTGTGCGTAGTTTGTTGCGGAGAAAAATGTATATAGCTATTGCTTTCAGAAAGGCCCGATTTTGATAATTCATTAAATTACAAAAGCCACTAAAAACGTTGTGTTTGTAAACCTCTACATGGCTGTCTCCACATGGGTTAAAGCATGTAGTCTTTTACACCGTTTTCAGTATCCGCAACAAGTTTATACAAGCTGGTTGTATTTATAGCTTTAACCCATGTGGAGACAGCCATGTAGAGGTTTAAAAACGCAACGTTTTTGTGTTTATTTGTTTGTCTTATATATGTTTTGTAATTGCCTTTGAAAAAGATTCATTATGTATGTATGTATGTATGTATGTATGTATGTATGTATGTATGTATGTATGTATGTATGTATGTATGTATGTATGTATGTATGTATGTATGTATGTATGTATGTCTGTATGTATGTCTGTATGTATGTATGTATGTATGTATGTATGTATGTATGTATGTATGTATGTATGTATGTATGTATGTATGTATGTATGTATGTATGTATGTATGTATGTATGTATGTATGTATGTATGTATGTATGTATGTATGTATGTATGTGTGTGTATATAAATAAATAAATATATATATATATATATATATATATATATATATATATATATATATATATATATATATATATATATATATATATATATATATATATATACATACATACATACACACAGACAGAAATAAAGAACACACGGACGAGTTTTGTTAGTTCCCACTGCTGCATATTGCCTGAATAAAATCATATATAACTTTAATTTGTTGTATATCATACAGCTATCCAGCATAAAGGAAATTACCCTCTGTTTTAACAACATATTCGTGTCACATTTTAAGTTACCATTTTTAAATCATTTTTGTTGTAAATTTGAGTATTTCTTCGCTTTACCTGCTTGGCAGTATCAGTTTAATGAAGAAAGTTATACTCATCGTTAAACCATTTTGTTATTATCTCTATAAGGAATTAATTGGTATGACACGTGTTTGACATTTTAAAGACAGGATACGCGTTATGTTTGGTATAAAGGAACAGCCATGAACAATAATTTTGTCCTACGTCTACAATAGATTTAGGTCCGAAGGACTTTAAATACGTACGGTTTTCCTTAATTATTATTCTCTCAAGCGTATAATTCATCCCTAGGCTAGTAATGACTGGCTGCGGTCGCGTGCCGGTTAGTTTAGTTGCTTAATACCTTCAGTTACATTCCAAAACATGAAACACTGTAGCAACTGCTGCATAACCAATCGAACGGTGCTTACTTCGGGATGTCCGGACGTGTGTTTCGCAACCCGATTGGAAGGGGTTCGAAATTTTAATGCCTCAAAAGACATATATAATATAGCAGTTTGTAAAGACTTCTCATAACTGTTCAGTTGGAATCAACAATTTTTGTGTGGATTTATATCTCTAGTTTTCAGAAAAGAGGGAACATTATTGTGTCAACACATCATGCAGGAATTTCCAAACTCCTCGACGATGCCTGCGTCTGTTCTGAGAAAGGTATATATATATATATATATATATATATATATATATATATATATATATATATATATATATATATATATATATATATATATATATATATATATATATATATATATATATATATATATATATATATATTCTTAAATTCGTAACCTTTCATGTGTAAGCAACGAAAACCTATAGTTCATGTAGAAATTATGATCATGGATACATGTGTTTACGATCAGTTATTTAATTTTTCAAATAATTATTATTGTCAAACAGCAATATTTGTAATTTGTCAGTCTATGTAACTATAAATAAGATATCCTTTATTATTAGTATTTCTATTTTATAGTTATTATTTATTTGTTTATTATTTACTTGATCATTCATTTATTCATACATTCATTCATTCAATATTTATTTATTTATCTATTTACCTTATATATGTATTTATTTATTAAGATTAAAAAGCCCATTATAGAAAAGAAGAGAAGAGACAGAATAAACAATTCTCTGGAGCAGTTGAAAGGTATTTTACTTGAAAATGTCATAAAGACGGTAAGCATTACATTTTCAATTTTGATCGACAATAGTATTTCCTGAATACTACTATTTGTACTACCCCTTAAGAATCTTGTGTAATGACAAAGTAAGTATACCTACATTTTTGGAGTTCTTCAACTTTGGTTAGAATTTGTCAGTTCTAGTCATAATCTGATTTCTATTTTAAATATTTACATGTATATTTGCATGGATATGAAGTATCACTGTTTATGCTTTTTTAAAACCTGCATGTTAGCAGACACACAAATGAGCTATAAATTTATCGGTATTTTCGTTTTACTATAATCTACTGATAATAAAACACCAGTATAATCATACTTGCTATCCGTAAATTAATGCTATGTGTTATTCGCAAATTCATACTACTTGTTTTTGGCCAATTGATAATATCTGTTATCGGTAAATTCAATCTCCGTGTTATCGTAATCTTTGTGGATAAATATTCAAATTGTAAAGCCCATATTTACCTGGAACATTATCATTCACTATTACTTTTCTTAAAATGTATGAATTGTTTATGCCTAATTCAGTCGAGTTTTCATTAAAGTGATTATCTGTGAACATATTTAATTTTTGTAGAGCGATACCAGTCATTATTACTTTTCTTAAAATGTATGAATTGTTTATGCCTAATTCTTTGAAATCAATTCAGTGAAATTTTCATTAAACTGATTATCTGTAAACACATTTAATTTTGGTAGACCAATTAACTCGTGTAATATTGCGGGATTTATTTAAATTGTATAGTTTGGCCTCACCACATATTATGTTTCTCGTATTATTAAATCTTGTTTATTTGTTATTTCAACAGGATTCACAGATTTCAAGATTGGACAAAGCAGACATTTTGGAGATGACTGTTAAGTACATACAGCAGTTACAAAAACAGGTCAATACATCGACGTCGGCCTGTGAGGACACGATATCAAAAGAATATAAATCTGGATACAAGGAGTGTACACGGGAAACTATCCATAACTTAAATTCAACGGACGGAATAAGAAATGACACGACATCTCGTGTGGGGATTCATTTATCAAGCTGTGTTGGTCAAGTTAATAGTGAGCTATCTACATTGAAATATTCTCGAAGAAATTCAGACTTTCCTAGACCTGTCGCTGTTCCTGGCAATTATTCTTACCACACTCCGCTTAATGTCGACATTCCATCTTCCATAAAATTTCAATCCACAACGTCCAGGAAACTGAACTACAATGGAACATTGGTAAAGCCAGTGCCCATTCGTCCAGTATTGGAAACAGAATCACCCTATTCTCGTTACTACCCATGGACCGGAAGTAATTTCAATATGTGTTCTACCCCAACGGACGATCGGTCATCAGACCGATCCTTGGGGTACAGTTCGTGCCATGACCAATCGTTTCAAGGACATGACTCTTCAATGGACAGAGATTCGTTGGGCAACTCTATGAACAACAATTCCATAACTTTTCCCAATGTATGGCGACCATGGTGATATATGTACTATAGATAATATACAAAAGTGTTTTCTGCATTATTTTTCTGTAATTTTGAGTGACGTGTCGAATAGTGCTACAACACTATCGAAACCAGTCACCACGAACTATACCACATTTTCGGTATTATTTATAATACAATTTTAATGTAAAATTGTTTCGTTGTTATTTTCAAAACAAAATCTTTCTGCACAAATATAATACTGTATTCTTTTCATCTATCTCTTTGTCTTAAAAATCAAATTCTACTGGATTTGGTCTGATAATAATTACCTCAAAATGCTAAAATAATATATCTTTCCTCATTCCTATTTTGACATCTGAAGCGGAATCAGTCGCACTGTTGTGTTCAGGTTTAAAATTTGGGTAGATTTATAATTTTAAATTATCAACTGAAATTACAAAGTGTTCATTAATATTTCTGTGACAAAATCATTAATTTGCAATTATAGTGAACTCAGTGAAGGATATTTTGGATTATATTATTAGATACATCAAAAGACTGTTAACACATCATCACATTCCAGGCCAGTGGCATATTAGCACCTTTTAGACTGCAGGTACAGCAGTATATTCAATACTGGAATTCATTTGGAACACCATTGACATTCAGTTGGAACTCTATACTTTTGGATTTTGTGATAGAACTTTGAGGACTATTTGTGACTTAATTCACAATACATTAAGTTCTTTTTAAATTATCACTTTGTTTGCTAAATTAAATATTTTGTTGAATTTTATAAAAACACGTAGGTTTTCGTTCATTTTTGTTACTTATTTTAACACCACATATTAGTAACAACATCCGCTAGATCTTTGTTCCAGTTTTTCTCATTACTACGAAACATGCTTTGGTCTTCTGATGATCCTATGAGAGTATTATGTATTTTATTCATGTATTTTTATTTATTTTCTTGTGATAACATCTATAACAGTTTTTACATCTTAACATTTTATACTAATTTATTGGAATGTTTTGCTCTTTTGCTTCTCTTGCTCTTTGAGAATCAACGTCAATGAACCATTTCGTCTACGTCATTTTCGTCTTCCATACGATAAAAACAACGCAACATCAGCAGAAACTACAATAACAGCGTCAATTTTATATTTATTTTTCTTCAATATCCTTTCTAATCTCTAGATGATTTTAATTGTGTGTATTTAAATCATATCCTGAGTGGATATCGATTACAACTTCATTACCTAGCATCTGTTTAGAAATATCAAAGTTAATTTTAGTCCTTCCATGTCTGTCGACATCAACAACAAAATTAGGTCAATAATGCAGTCTTGTCGCTCTGTCAAGAATATACATATAAATGTGTGTGTGTGTGTGTGTGTATATATATATATATATATATATATATATATATATATATATATATATGTATATGTATATATATGTATGTATATATATATGATTGTTATATGTATATATATGTATATATATATGTATATATATATATATATATATATATATATATATATATATATATATATATATACATATATATATATATATATATATATATATATATATATATATATATATATATAAATATATATATACATATATAAATACATATATACATAAATAAATACATAAATAAATATATACATAAATAAATACATACATACATACATACATACATATATATATACATACATACATATATATATATATATATATATATATATATATATATACATATATACACATATATATACATATATATACATATAACAATCATATATAAGGACGACACGGTAATAATAACGTTTTCTAAATGGTTTTGTATTCATGCAATAAATGAATACTGTAAATAATAAATAAGTGTTATTTGTCATTTAATTCCAATCTTAAGATTATTAACAGACCTGATCTTTGAACTCTTTCCGCACTGTAATACCTTAATGAAAACAAGCCATCGATAAATAACCCCCCTCTGTCTCCAAAAGTGAGAAAAAGAAGGTTTGCCATGTTCTGCATACGATGTTCAAGAATGAAATACACCACTGAAGAACACTAATCGTTTTTTTTTTTTAAGATTCATGCCATTCATAAACTCTGATGTAGATAATGCAAAAGATTCCATTTTGATTCTTTGCACATATATCATTCACAGTAAACGACGATGGCTATGGTGAAACAATCCAGAGCATTTGTTATTTCCTAATTTGGAAAGTCAAAACATGAACACTTGGTCCCAGTGAACAAACATATATTTATATAAACCACTGCATATATTTAACAGAAAGGCATTTATGGGGTTAAATCAAAATATTTGTTAATGTGAAATGCATTTGTAATTTAAGTGTTCAACTTGCAGCTTTGCAAAATAAGGTATGCACCAAAAAGTTCTAGAAGCGTGAAATATTTGCTTCGAACAGCGTAAAAAATCTACAGTTCATTTAGATTAAATTCAAATGAAAATTAAAAATTCAAGATACTAAACAAGCAATTATCATCCCTGTGAATCTCAGCGTGCATGGAAACCTAGGATGACCTGCAATATTATGTCACACCATTGCTGACACAACATTGCCAACTATTTTATTTCTTTGTCAAGAAAGCCCATTTTTATTCTGAGAGAATGAGATACACCAGTTAAAACGGACTAACTCTTATGAGAACGAAATGAAAACAGCAATTTATTTGTGTGTGTGTGTGTGTGTGTGTATATATATATATATATATATATATATATATATATATATATATATATATATATATATATATATATATATATATATATATATGCAATAAACGTAATATCGTCACTGCACACAAAATAAATACCCAGAGAAGCTAACCAAAAAGGTAAATAAATATTCATAAAGCAGACACATAAAACACCTACATTCTTAATACAACTATACCGAAACCGAACTAAGAAACAAAGAATATATAATACAATATATTTAACTCTCACTGAGCGATTACTGACATAAAATTACGTTGGATATTTACAGATACACCTTTAGTTTCTAATATATGACACAGTTATCGAGTTCAAAAGAAGTTATATGCTTCTAGAGGAATGGAACTATTTTGGTACATTTTATATTAGTCTTGTATGAGCTTCTTCAGTTCGTTTTATTGTTTTATGTTGGTTGTGTTATCTTTTGTGGTAATGAAGGTTGGGTGGAAGTGTTACGTTTGGTGCGTCCGACTTACCATCGATATATTGTACAATTTTTCTGCAAGGCTTCATCGGAATTTTTTAATCGAGTTTTCGTCTAAGTTTAGGGATTTCCTCACTACAATTATGAGATAAAATCAATTAATACAGTCATCTGCACGCGTCTTTAAGTCAGTTAGTTGTCACCTCTAAAATGAGTTAATATATCTGACACGTGGTTGACATCTTAAATACCGGATACATTGTATATTTTGAATTTGAGAAAACATTTAACAATAATCCTATCATCTGTCCACAATATATATCAGTAATAAAATCTTTTAGATAACTGTGATTTGAACTAATGTTTCTAATTTCAAATGCAAAATGACCCTTAGGCTATTAATAGTTTTCTACTGCCACGTGTCAAAATACTGTTTTGTCAATTAATACTGTCATTTACATTCCAAAACAGGAAACGTATTATATTGACGGGTGATCATCGCTACCTCACCACTTAACAAACATGTTTTCGTTTCTATTACGATTTTTCAGACTTTTGTTCTAAAATTTGACGGAAAGATTTATAATAGGGTTTACGGTACTAAACATGTATTCACACGAAATATATAAATCGATGACTTCACACAATTCCTCAGCTGGAAATCGATATATATCGTTTGGATTTATGTTTTTTATTTTATAAAAAAAAAAGAAGTAAATAACCTTGTCACCAAAATTATTACTACTTGTGGCTGATTTTTCAAAATTATCGACGATGGATGCACCTGTTCTCAGTAAAGTAATAACGTGTTTTAAAAAAAAAATGTTTACCAGGAATTATTTAAGTTAGAAATTTTATTCGTTATTATCAGAAAATAATAGCAGGAATATTTGGACTCTTTGTCTTTTATAACATTATCAAAAAGATAATAAAAAAAAATTTGCCTGCAACAATTACTACTACTACTACTACTACTATTATTATTATTTTTATCATTATTATTATTATTATTATTAGTAGTAGTAGTAGTAGTAGTAGTAGTAGTAGTAGTAGTAGTAGTAGTAGTAGTAGTATTTCAGATTGAAAAGCTTCTTATAGAGAAGAAAAGAAGAGATAGAAGAAACCAAAATTATGATCAGTTGAAGGTTAGTTTACGGGAAAATGTGAAAAAGAAGGTGTTACCTTTTCAATTTTGGTTACTCTGAAAAATGAGTCAAGTTTCTGTGCCACCCCAAAGAAAGATCTCCATTTAAATTAATCTTCAGGGTACAGTTCGTTGAATGAACAATCAAGTCAAGGACTAGATTCTTCAACATGCGGACTTTCTTTGACAATGACTATATTCTTCAGCATGCGGACTTTCTTTGAGCAACTCTGCATGCAATACTTCGGTTACTTGTGATCGTCCGTGGTGATTTATGTACTGTTTAAAATATACAAGGCGTTTTCTAAAGTTTTCGTGTAAATGTGTGTTTTATTTTTCCAATATTTTTATCTAAACACATAAGACTTTATTTTATTTCATATCTATCTATCTATCTATCTATCTATCTATCTATCTATCTATCTATCTATCTATCTATCTATCTATCTATCTATCTATCTATCTATCTATCTATCTATCTATCTATCTATCTATCTATCTATCTATCTATCTATCTATCTATCTATCTATCTATCTATCTATCTATCTATCTATCTATCTATCTATCTATCTATCTATCTATCTATCTATCTATCTATCTATCTATCTATCTATCTATCTATCTATCTATCTATCTAAGTAAAGTTCATGATATTCTTTCAAGGTCACTGGCAACATTCCATCATTTTACTGATTTACATGGTTAAAATAAATTATGCTTGCACAAAAGGAACAAAACAATTGTCAAGTATAAAGAAGAAATAATAATTTAATCACCCGTAAAAGACGTATACAACGGAGTTACAACCCTTTAGTTACGAGTTTCCACCTACAGAGGACGCCAGCCTAAAATAACGTATATTTATCCCCACAATGAAGTCCATGCTTCTTGTGTCGAAAAATAAAGCAATATAGACTATAGATAGGGAACATTTAGATGAAACTACTGAAACTAATGTATTGTTCAGACTTATATCGATATGAGTGCGCGACGCACTAGATTGTGTCTCTTTAAAAGCTGTTCCGTTGTTTCGATTTATTTTAAAAATTCCTGTTAATTCATTCGGCTGAATTTTTTTTAAAAAAATAGACACTTAAAAGAATCTAAAGGAGCCAAACTTGACTTTCCTTGTGTCGGCCGACTTCATAAGAAAAATCGGCACGCGTGAAAGATACCAAAATCAGTTTTCGGGATAGTTTGCTTTGTAAAAAAAAAACTTTGCCTTTTATATCAAGTCAGAATGTTTAATGAAAAAGTTTATTGCTCGCTACAAATTGTGTTTATCCATCATCTGGATCCATCACAGATGTGATGGTAATTGATGCTTGCAGAGCAAATAGTATACACAACAATAACGTGCTTTAATACTTTTGTAACCCGTATAAGAGAAAAGATTATCATTTGCACTCGCATTAGAGTGAATTTATTTTAAAATGATTTTTATTTGCCATATGACGTCGTATAGTTAACCTGGATACAATACAATCTTGTTCAGTTTGCATCTGACAACGTCATGCGTGAATGGCAGGTGCCTTCAAGCAAGCGGTTGATATTTTCGTCTCTTTTGTGATTTTGTTACTTCAAATTAAACAATGCACACTACAGTAAGGACGCATGTGCAAGCAGGCATCCACTATATATATATATATATATATATATATATATATATATATATATATATATATATATATATATATATATATATATATATATATATATATATATATATATATATATAATTTTTAATTTATAATTTTTTTTCTTTAATAGATTGTGCATAATGAAAGAGAATGAAAAAAATGACAACAATGTCATGTCATTTCTTTCGTCTTATTTTTAATTAAGTGTATGTTTATCTTTTTTTGTACCTTGCGGGAGGGTGAACAAGTTCAACACAAAATTAATTCCTTTCTTATTTGTATAGAATAATGATTGACGATATTGACTAGTATTGACAAGCTTTCAATTTACGCACGCACGCACACACTATGAATAAAAATTGAGAATGTCGTTATTCAAATGCATACATTTTTTAAGGAAAAAATGTATATAAATATTTTAATTAGAACTGCTTGTGTATTCTCTCATATATATGTACGTTGTACTTATTGCATAAAGAAAAAGAAATTATTCCAACTATTGCTAAGATTAGCCGAATTGGATTTCGAGTTGGACCGAATTGTCTTGGGTCAAATTGATTATAATCTCACCATGTTATATCTCACATCTTGAATTCACTTTCTTTTCTGGTAAACAGAATCTTTCAGAAAAATAAAAAATCCTTTTTTCCCTTCACTCTTTTGGAGTACATCCATATGCAACACAGTGCATCATATTTGCTGCACAAAGCTCGGAAAAAAAAAAACCCCAAAAAACCAAAAAGGGCAAATGAAATTTTTTTTCCCCAAAAAAAAATTTTGGGGGGGGAAAAAAATT
>JAEAOA010002087.1:800000-902500 GCA_016746295.1 Potamilus streckersoni
GTGTGGCTTGACGCTCAGCTTTAGAGGTTAGTGTTAGGACTGGTCTTGTCATCCTAGTGTCAGGATAATATGGCTGGGCGAGACATCATGCCACATATCTGTGGCATGATGCCCCAGTGCTAGAAATCACTATAAACTGCCACACTGCAGACATCGTAGCGATATGACTAAAAATTTGTTAAAGTTACCTTAAAAATCATAATCGCATCACATCACATCACTAGTTTTGAGGATTTTATTTTTAGGTTCCTGATCCAGAATCCTGGTTGTATCCTAATCATGAATGCAACTTGATTGCGTGATATTTATTATTGTCAACATTGGGTTTGCCGATGTCGGATAAAAAGGTAATTATTGTCAGCATGTTTTTTTTCTCCGAGGTAAGATAACCTTTATTTTATCAGATTATTTATAATCTTAGATAAAACTGTTTTTATTGTATTACTGTTAGATAAAATTTATTTTAAGAACTTTATTAATATTATCACTACTACCTCTAACACATTCTACTTTATACGTTATTTGATAACGGCTTTTGTACTTGCTTATTTGCATTGCCAAAATATATGTCTACATGTTACCAGTTGAACGGAACTCACGAATTAAACGCCTCGCAAGTAAGATCTAATCCGATCTAACAATTTTTTTTTAAAAACTGCACTTGCTTTTTTGCAAGAAATTTGTTTTTATTTGTTTCCAATTTTTGGCTCAATTTATTTTAACGCATCTGACAGACTAATACCAACTCCGGAAATAATTAACAAAAATGGATTTAATGCCGCTCCGCTAGAAATTATCCCAGAGCTAGTTAATAACAACGGCAAGTACAAAATTACTCGAACTATTTTGCTGTAATAATTGTAATATTTTTGTGCACGAGCTTTTTGTGATAAAACTTGTAATATTGCATTAACGCATAAATCTATGTTCGTGAAATGTCTTCCGAAACGTGATTTAAATCAACAATTTTTTAAGTTAACTTTTACATAATTTTGTTACACGAGTGTGAAAGTTACTGTAGTAACAAAATCTCTTTACTTGTCGTAAACATCAGAAACATTCTTCTTTTTTAACAGTTATAGTCTCACTATTTTGTAGAGAGAGAGAGAGAGAGAGAGAGAGAGAGAGAGAGAGAGAGAGAGAGAGAGAGAGAGAGAGAGAGAGAGGCTTGTGCTCGAATATTTCTTCATATTTAATAACATTAATTTGCCCTTCAGATATATAAAAGGTCTAACCTTTCGTTATTGTTACCATATTTATACGAATAGTTTCTAACATATCCTATTAGAAGGCATCTATTGAAATATTCTTACAAAAGTTATCGCAATTTTGTTATCTGTATCCAAAAGTCCATCACATTTGTCTAGGTCCGGTAGTAACCATTTCAAATCTCCCCTTGTAATACATGGCTCTAAATCGTAACGCTGAATATGTTTTCCAGTAGTTTAATGTTTGTATGGACTAGTCTCCTTTGTAATTCATTCGGAGTTTTACAAATTTCAAGCTTAAATCCCTTTCCGGTTTGTCGAATCATTGCAGTCACTCAGATTTACTTTGTTGGGTGGCTACTGGTTAAAACTACAGCCGTCAAGGTATTCTTCTATTTGTTTCCCATTTTCTGACATACCGTGCATTTCTTGTATAAACATAATTACTTTTCTTGGCTCCGTAATCCTCTATGACGTATGTTTTTTAATAATTACACCAAATTTTTTTTAGAACTATACGACTGTGTTTACGATGAATTAATAAAGTTAGAAATGTTATTCGTAATTATCAAAAGTAAAATCCGGATTATTTGAAGTCGAGGTATTTTATGAAATTATCAAAAAAGATCATCAATTATTATTATTATTATTATTATTATTATTATTATTATTATTATTATTATTATTATTATTATTAATGTTGTTGTTGTTATTATTATTATTATTATTATTATTATTATTATTATTATTATTATTATTATTATTATTATTATTATTATTATTATTATTATTATTATTATTATTATTTCAGATTAGAAAGCCCCTTATAGAGAAGAAAAGAAGTCATAATCAGTTCAAGATCAATTTACTGGAAAATGTGAAAACGAAGGTAAAAGTTACAATTTCATTTTTGGCTAAAACTAATAGTTCCTAAATACAACAAAATTACTTTTCTTAAGAATGCTGTACTAAGAGTATAGAACTAAAGGTCATATACAATCCAAAGAAGCATGCTTGCATTTTCTGGGTTCTTCGAATTTTGTTAATTTTGTCAAAATTTAAATATATACATGTATATGTTATATAAAGTTCCACACTTGTTTAAAGCTGTACAGATCGAATATATAACGAATATTACGTTCTGGGGTGTTAAATTAAGTAACAAGAAAAGGTAAATCCGAACAAGTCTTCGATAGTCCAAACAAGTAAATTTATCTAACATTGAACTTCAAACAGTGAAAAAAAAATATAAATAACTTACATTATACTATCAAAAACATGAATTGTTTCTAAATGTACTTTCACAATCAGGGAATAAGGAAACGCTTCATAAGAATCCCTAACCAAAGTTATATTGTACTGTACTTGAAATGACCAGGAAGATTCGATGTGCAGATAACGAAAAAATTTATTACAAACCCAGTAATCCCTTTCGCCCCCCCCCCCCACTCCCGCATCCCAGGCGGACGCTCTGTCCACTTAGGCCACTGGACAGCGGTCTAACCTGAACTTGAAGATGCAACCTTGATTTATGAATGAAAATAAACTATCTTTTGACAATTGCTCTACTCAGAGGATATAAACCACCCTTAAAAATGCATAATAGTTATAGAAAACCAATTAATAGAATAATATCATTAATCCAAATGATTAAAATAAAATTATATCATAAAAAAGATGTATGTGATGTAGATATCCATAACAAGAATTACTTTACATTAAGGAGTTAATCAAGAGCTTGGAATTTGCAGTCAACTTGACATCGTAATATGTTTATCTAAATGTCAATTCTTTGTTGCTGTTGTTTCTTTGGTATTTCTGTAGGATTAAAGTCAAGAAGAATTTAAAACCAAATATGCATAAAACTATATAAATATTAGATCCTTTTTCCAGAGAATACAAGTTTAGGTCTTACTAATTTGATTAAATTTTTATTCGGTCCATTTCTATATAAACTAGAGAGACTCTATAATTTTAATTTATAAGAAAAAGTGACTGGTGGAATATGGGAGACTCTGATTAAATAGTTTCTATGGCCTTCTTTTGAGTTACAAACGTATCTCTTCTCTACCGGTATTGCAGTGATTCATGTTATCTAATCTTGTTAATCTTGTTTACTTTTCTTTTCAACTAGGATATATCTAGCGGCATAGGTGAAGCTAATGATGTGCAATCTACACTGAAATATTTTCCAGGATATCCGGCCATAAATACCCTTCTAGTTGCTCCTTCACTCTTTACACCGCTATAGGTTGATATCCCACAATATCTGTCCACCACAGCGACGACACCCAATGGGAATGGAGGCTTGCTAATGCCGGTTCCGGGATATCTACTAATGAAGATTGAAGACCCTTATTGTCCATATTATTATCCAACTCTGAAAAATGACTCGTGTCTGTGCCACCACAATGGAAGATCCACTTTTAAATCAATCCTCGTTGAATGAACAATTAAGTCAAGGACTAGATTCTTCAGCATTTGGTTACTAATGTTAAGGTATTGCGTCCATGGTGATTTATGTACTGTGAAAAATGCACAAAAGCGTGTAAATTTATGTGACCTTGTTTTTCCAAACAAAAGTTATCTAAACACATAAGACTTTTTATATTTTCACGATCTATCTGTCTAACTGGCTGTCTATCTAACTAAAGTTCATGATATTCTTTCATAATTTTACTGATTTTCATGTTTAAAAGAAGTTATGCTTGCATAAAAGGAACAAAATAATTGTCAAGTGTAGAGAAGAAAAAAAATTTAATCACTCGTCAAAGACGTATACAGTGCAGTTACTACCCCTTAGTTACGAGTTTCCACCTACAGAGGACGCCAGCCTAAAATGACGTATATTTATCCCAAAAATGAAGTCCATGCTTCTTGTGTCAAAAAAAAGCAATATAGACTATAGATAGGGAACATTTAGATAAAACTACTGAAAATGTTTTATTGTTCAGCCTTGTATCGATATGCATGCCCGACGCACTCTATTGTGTCGCTTTAAAAACTGTTCCATTGTTTCAATTTATTTTGAAAATTACCGTTCATTCAGTTGGCTGACTTTATTTTTTTTTAAAAAAATGAAAAGAAAATAATTTAAAGGAACTAAAATAAAATAACCTTTGTCTTTTATATCAAGTTAAATTGTTTAAGGAAAAATTGTATTGCTCGCGACAAATTGTGTTTATCCATCCAATATGTAATCATTGTATATGCTTGCAGAGCAAATATTATACACAACAATAACGTGCTTTAATAACTTTTGTAACCTGTGTAAGCGAAAAGATTATCATTTTCACTCGCAGTGGAATGGATTCATTTTAGAATGATTTTTAATAGCGAGATGACGTCGTCTGGTTTACATGGATATAATACAATCTTGTTCAGTTTGTATCTGGTAACATCTGGTAATACCGAATTGTTTTCATTTACAAAAGGGGATTTTTAAGTATACTTCAGCATTTTAATGGTGTGCATACAAAACAAGTGCATTTTGTTTATGACTACAATGATATCACAGTTTTGTACAATACAGATGGCCGTTGACCTTTAAACTAGGAATATTTGACATTATCAGTCAAAATGTGATGAAACTTTTCTGAGGGGAATTAAGACTATTAACAGATAAAAACAGTCATTTTCACCTCTGCAAACATTAATTTCTACCTGTATATTAACGGCATCATATTGAACAAGGATTGGGGTGAGGTCTATTGCCCCTTATCAGTTTTTTGCTTCTAAACATGTTTTGACCTTCATCCGTAAAACTTAATAGATGTTGCATGTTACAAGAAGGGGGGGTCAGGACACCAGTCACTTTTTGCTATAAATAAAAATTATAGAAAATATCGTTTATATAGAAACGGACCGAATACAAATTTAATCAAATTAGTAAGACCCAAACTCGTATTCTCTGGAAAAGTATTTAATATTTATAGTTTTATGCAGATTTGGTTTTAAATTCTTCACATGGGTGGGTTTCATCCGGTGTGTAGAGCCGTTTATTTTCAATCATAAATCAAAGTTACATCTTCAAGTTCAGGTTAGACCGCTCTCCAGTGGCCTAAGTGGGTAGAGCGTCCGCCTTGAACGCGGAGGTGGGTGCGGAAGGGATTACAGGGCTTGTTATAATTCTTTGTTATTAGAACAAAGTACACTACAACTTTCGTTAGGGATTCTCTTGAAGCGTTTCCTTATTACCTGATGGTGAAAGTACAGTTAGAAACTATTCATGTTTTTGATAGTATGATGTAAGTTATTTAATTTTTTCACTTTGCTTGAATTCCAATGTTAGAGATATATATTTTTTTTGACTATCGAATACTTGTTGAGCTTTACCTTTTCTTAATTTAACACCCCAGAACGTAATATTCGGTATATACTCGACCTATACAGCTTCAAACAGTGTGGAACTTTATATCATATATACATGCAAATATTTAAATTGAGAAAATCTAATAAAACTAGAAGAACCTAAAAAATGCAGGTATGCTTTTTTGGATTGTATATGACCTTTAGTATAATATTCTTATGAAATATTAATGTTGTATTTAGGAATTATTATTTTTAGCCAGAAATGAAATTGTAACACTTACCTTCGTTTTCACATTTTTCAGTAAATTTATCTTGAACTCTGGGAAGAAACCTCCGCATAGCTTCAATAAATATGAATGGGATAAATGAATAAAAAATTTTAAAACTAAGTAAAGAAAAGGATTGATATAATTTTTCTTAAAGAAACACATAATGGTTTTAAAAATGAACTAGTATCATAATTAGAAGAAAAATAAATGGAATAGTAATTTTAAGTAATGCTAAATTTGATGATAAAATGGGTGGGGTGGCAACAATAATTAAAAATAGATGTATAATTTGGGAAAGGAAAACGGAATTGATATTTATGATGGGGAGATTACTACATATAATTGTGGAAAAATGCATATTATTATTTATTTCCCAGCGAACAAATACAAAAAAAATATGAATTTTTAGAACAATTGGATAAATATATAAGCAAATATAATGGATAATTTGTTACTAGTAAGTGACATAAATTGGGTAGGGGAAGAAATTGACCGAAAAGAGTAATTAACTCTGATGATAAAATGTTTAAAAGATAAAAGATAAATGACAAAATTTCTAAAAAAGCATAAATTGACATTTATAGATTGTTACATCTACTGAGGATTGAATACACCTTTGAATATGGAAATAAGCCAGTAGGTTAGACAAATTTTATGGAACAAATTTCCATTTTAATAAATATAAAGATTCCAAAATAACTAATACAAAAAATTCTGACCATAAAATGATAAATTTAGATATTAACATTTTAAATAAAAATAGATTGTGAGGGGGTATATCAAAATTAAATAACAGAATATTAATTGATAATGATTTTGTGGATGAAATAAGGGAAAACAAGCTTTTTAGAAATTGAACATGTTGACATTAAAATGATGTGGGATAAGCTTAAAGAAGACTCTAAAAATATAACAATCAGGTACTCGATAAGACTAAAAAATTAACAATAAAGAGGATTTAGAAATTTGTATTACATCTAAGCAGAGATTTTGGAAGAAACAGAACAGACATTGAAAATGAAACTCACAAAAATAACGGAGGATAGGGAAAGAGGAAAAGATGACCTGAGAAATTTCAAAATTTATGTGATGGCAAGAAGGCTGAACAGAAGGGAAGAACTTAGAAAAGGGGGACAAAACATTATAGAAAGAATTTGGGATAAAAATAAAAAAAATTAACAGAAAAGATATTTTAAGTAGAATAAAAGAATTTTATATAGAACTTTATACAACTCAAAATTTAAATTTGATTTGATTAATAGCTACCTGGAAGAAATTAAGTGACATGATTTCACCAGAACATGAGGACTTATGTGATGACTTCATCTTCATAGACGAAATTTTAAATACCGTTAAACAATTAGCGAAAGGAAAATCCCCAGGAAGAGATGGACTCACTGCGGAATTCTACCATAAATTCCAGAGTGAGTTAGCGCCGATTCTTGAATTCTTATACAATAACATCTTTCTAGAAAATGATAAAATGACAAATAATATGAGAGAAAGCCTTATTTCATTAATTTTTAAGGGTTAAGGTGAAAGAGAAGATTTGAAGAATTAGAGGCCCATATCCCTCCTTAATATAGACTACAAAATTGAAGTAAATTGTTAGCAAACAGAGTAAAAAATTAAAACTTGCATGGACACTATAATAAATAATCAGACTTGCGGGTCAAAAGGAAGGGGCATTCAAAATATTTTAAATATAAGAACTATAATAGAATATATAAAAGAAAATGGAGAAATAGGCGCCATGATGCTTATTGATCTAGAAAAAGCTTTTGACTGAATTGAACACAACTATATACAAAAGGTTCCAGAAAAATATAGTTTGGGTGACAATTTCCGAAAATGGACTAAAATCTTGTATGTTAACATTACTGCTAGAGTACAGGTTAATGGGGTTCTATCGGATAAATTTGATATACAAAGATCAGTGAGGGAAGGGTGTCAGCTATCGATGTTATTTTACGTAATGGCGATAGAAATTCTAGGTATTAAGATAAGAAATAATAAACTTATAGAGGGAGTAAATTTGCCAAATTTGAAAGATAAAATAAAAATGCTCCAACATGCTGACGATGGCACTAACTTTATAAAGGATCCGAATTCTTTTAAACACTTAATAAGAGTATACAAATTTTAGTAATGCTTCGGGTTCCAAAATTAATCATGACAAAACAGAAATACTTAAAATAAGAAACTGGAGGGGTAATCACCCAGGGTTGACCCCCCCACTATATAAAAATTAAGGTTAAAGCATTTGGGTATTTTCTTTGAAAAAAAAAAAGAAGAAAACTATAAACAAACAATTGAAAAGTAAAGAAATCCATTGATATCTGGGCACTTAGCCATTATGCAAATTGGAGCAAGCCCAGGTGACTAAGACATATTTAAACTCTAAACATTAATTATACTTTGAAATCTATTGATATAGAAAATACCAAATTATGAAAAATGGATAACGAAATAATCAAACATATATGGGGGTTATATTCAGAAGGATACACTTTACAGAGCGAAGAATATTGGTGGGTTAAATTTTACAATTCCGATTTTAAAAAAATATACTAATATTTTAAACCGTTTTAAGACTATTAAATCAAAACCTAATATGCTCTGGGAGTCCTTATATAAATAGTGGTTTGGATTGTTAATGAAGAATAGACAAGATATTTAGGAATAATTTGTTAAGTAGGTTAATATAGGTGCCAAGAAAATTTAGATAATGCTAAAATACAGGGAAGAGGGGTTCTATGGAAGGGTACGACTAAAGATACATACAAAAAACTGAGGGATATTTTTACTAAAAATATTAGATGCAAAATAGAACTACCATCGGAATTCTATTTTAAATTTGAAAACGAATTGATATATTAAAGCTGCTATATAACTATATACTTTTTAGTGGTGAAATGACGAAAAGCACGAGGGAAGGGAGATAATTACTTTAAAATAAAATAGGAAGGGAATAGGAAGGACATTAAACATTGAAAATATATAACATAGAGATTACAAAATACTAAGCAAAATTCAAATCTTCCTGAAAACAATAAAAGACGTAAACCAAAGCTGTCTGGGAATCTGTAGAAACATGTTAAGTAACACTTTATCGATAAATGCAACATATTTTTTTAAGTAGTAAAGACGAGAAATCTGGCAAAAGTTCTGGGGAGAAGCAAAAGAACCAACCCCAACCCTTGTCCAATGTGATGGCGTCATTTCTCTGAATATACACACATGTAGGAATTAACTGTTTTCTTCTTAAAGTTTTCAGCGGGTGAAAATCGCAAGGTTGTCATATGTTGAGTCTTTATAGTAGGTAGACAGACAGATATATAGACATATCGTGAAAAATATGACAAGAAAAAAGCCTGCTGTGTGTAGATAAAACTTAGAGAAACAAGACAAAGTACATTTCACATGAAAAATTATATTTCAAGTGATATCTGAAATTAAGGTGTCGCAGATTCTTCTTGCGACAGGATTCAAACGCATATTAGCACCTTATACAAACACATTACGTCACATAAATTTCCACAAAAAAAATTTAGAGAACATGCTTGTATATTTTAAACATTACTTAAATCACCATGGATGCCATACATTATCACAATTAACCGAAGTATTGCCTGCAGAGTTGCTCAAAGAAAGTCTGCATGCTGAAGAAACTAGTCCTTGACTTAATTGTTCATTAAACGAACTGTACCCCGAAGATTGATTTAAAAGGGGATCTTCCGTTGGGGTTGCACAGACACTTGACTCATTCTGCATGGCAGGATAATATGGACAATAAGGGTCTTCTGTCTTCATTAATGGATATCCGGAAACCGGCATTAGCAAGTATTCATTAGAATCGGGTGTCGTCGCTGTTGTGGATGGATATTGTGTTGGCAACGGGATATCAACATATAGCGGTGTAAAGTAGAAAGATTTGTCAGGATTACCTAGAGGATTTATTGCGGTATCTTTAAGCGCAGATTGTACATCATTCACTTCAACTATGCAGCTAGATCATCATCTATAGTAGATTTCGTGTCATGTGTTATTCCGTTCTCAGAATTCAAAATATGATTTGTTTTCGGTAGACATTTTTCGTATTCATATTTGTATTCCTTTGCTTGTGTGTCACCATGCTCCTCTATAGATGTAATGTCCTCCTGCAGTAATGGCTGTTGGTATTTGACAGTGATTTCCAAGCTTTCTGCTTTGTCTAATCTTAAAACCTTAGGTTTCTAATTGAAAATACAAGTAAACAACATTAGCTAATAATACCGGTAGAGTACAGTTACTTGAGAAACTAAAAAGGCCATAATGAACTATTTACGCAGTCTCCACACTATATATTCCACCAGCCACTTTTTATAAATCAAATTGCATAGACTGTCTCGTTTTTATAGAAATGGACCGAATGAAAATTTAATCAAATTAGTAAATACAAACCAGCCACTTTTCTACAAACGAGTATTTATAGTTTTTTACCTGTGTAAAAAGAACGTCAGAGGAGTGTTCAAATTGAGCAAAGAATTAGAAGAACATAGAGATGAACTAAAAACGGGTAAAACAAGTGTTAAAGCGCTAAACAAACTAAACCGCCACTTGCCAAAAAAGGCCAAAAATCTTTAAAAAAAATAATTATTCTAAATTGGAAAAGACATAAAAATGGATCATCAAATAATGTAATAGGCCTAGATGTTCGCACTGTTCTTTTAATAATGAAAATACTTCTTTTAATAGTATTTATACGAAAGAGACTTTTAATATGCGTTGTGATACTGATTTTGCAACATCAAATGTCACTTATTTGATCACATAAAGAAAGTGTAGATTACAATAAATTGGACAAACGTCAACAAATATCTAAACGTATAAACCAACATAGATCAGATGTATAAAACACTATATCAATCATAATTTTAATTCTCACGCTACGCTGTAAAAAAAATTAACAAAAGTTCCCATACTTTACAAGATTTCTCCTTTCAACCTATTGATATAGTTGATTCTGAGATGGAACGTCTTTTAAAGGAAACCTATTGGATTCACCGTCGTAATACGGTATACCCAAAAGGTCTTAATTCCAAAAACCTTGTACGACATTCATTAATGAAAATTTTTAATCATGTCCCCTGTTTACAATTAGTTAATATTTCTATATTATTTAATATTATTTTATTTAAAAATTAAATGTTAGTATTATTAAAATCATATCCAATAATTATATAAAACTGAGAGTATCTCAAATTATTGATTTAATATATTATGATTATTTATATATGGTTTTTGTTAGTGTGTTTGCACATAAAAAATAGGAATAAAACTAGCTATTTATCCATAAAAAATTTATCGAATTGTTCACAATAGAGATACATGTATCTTTACGATCCAGTTTTATGTGTATTTGTTTTCAAATATATATATATTATTATTCATATAAGATTAAGACATTAAAAATGTACGTATGACGTCAGTTTGTCATATTGTTTATTTATCACTTAGAAACATAGTATATTTTATGACGTAAACATTGGTATTGAATTCATTTTGAATTCAGTCTGATGAAGCAATAAGGTGGCACTCTACAGTTTCATATTTAGCATAGGGTTAGAATTTTAAAGAAAAAGAGTTTCCCCGGGTTTTCTCACTAGCTATACTGGCTATATAAAAGAGACTTTGTATATCTTAGGTATTGTTCAAAGAACCTTTAATTCCCTTTTTTTTTTTTTTTTTGATGTATTATTGATGGGTGTAATATGGGTTAGAGAGTATACAGCTTGGCTTTACTCCAGATGTGCACCTTTCAAAAAAGTGCTAGCTCTACTTGCTCATTTTCACTTTTCGATCTTCAGAGGTAAATTGTAAAAAATAGAGCCGATAACTTTTTTGCATTTTATATATTTGGTAATTCATTCATTGCACATTTAGAAGGTGGTATTGTCTAGTTTCGCAAAATTCATTTTCCATATTTTAATAGCTACCAAGTATAGTGTACTTTAGATAAATTAAGGTTGATTTTTGGAGCACAAGGGAGCAGTCATTTTAGTTAGCAGTGTCCTAAGATCATTTAAAATTTCCAAAAATACAATATCCATAGAAATTTCAGCCACATTACATAAAAGTAGTACATAGGTATGCCAACATTCTCTCCACTATGCATGTTTAAAATGCAAACAACTTCACCTTATAAGCATCACTCTCTCAAAAGTATATAATAACTGGTGAGCGCCACCTAAAGCGAAACCGGTCACACATTCTACGTGTTGGTGGTTATTTTATAAATTATAAATAACTCTGACCTGTTAGACTCAGTTAAAATCGAATGCAGATGATTGACTAAGAAACTTGAACTTGCAAAACAAAGTATCCTGTCAACATTTTATATAATTAAAAAGAACATACAAATTCTCAAATAAACGGTACTAGCAAAAATATTACAGCTATCAACAGAGAAAAGCGAAACTAGCGTTCAATTAAAGAACTGTAACTACTATTTTTATTCACTTTTGCCCAAAGAACACCAATTTATAGAAAATCTTGCATGGCCTTTCATGAAGGGATTGCGTGCTTTGATGGTTTTTTACGTTTGAGAAAAGTTCTGTTATTTTATTTTGAAAAAAGTTATTTTCTTTTTCTGAATGAATGAGCATATGCTCGACCATCGGAAAATTTAATATCTTATACATTGATGTCGCTAGATAAGCTAATGCGAAAATGTCCTACGTCAGATTTATTCTTGAATCAACGACTTGGCTGATAGAAAAATAAGGCCATGTTGCGTGGTTAAAAATATGTCATTTCATGACTGCCAAACAGTACTTATTACGTCAATCAGATTTTATTTTCACATTGATGTTTATAGCACATATCTCTTTGCTCAGGTTCAGATCTTACAAAGAAAAAACACGTCATGCTCATTTAACAGCGGAGTTAATTCAGCGTCATATATTACTGAAATAATACTGGACGTGACTTAACCTCACGGATAATAGAACATATATACCTGTTATATATAACCTGGTGCTTACTGAAATGAAAAGACAGTGTGCATCGTTAGTCCGAAATTTGTTAAATAGTTTTGATGTGGGGGAGGTGTGGATAAGTCTATATGTTGGGAGCATCATGTTTTAAGATCTTTTGTCAAACAAAAACTACCTGACGGGTTTATCAGGAAATTGGGCTTCAGCAATCAGTCTTCATATTTTAGCAGTAAGGAGTATTTTGATATAGTGACCGTGACAATATTTAGAAAAGACCTTTCAAGAATAAGGGTGTCTGTCCATACTTTACATCTTGAATCAGTGTCATGGAGAAAGTATGCAGTATGAAAGTAGTTTACACCTTGAACAAGGCAGATGAAATTGACCACAATGCACTCCACTACATCAATGAATGATATGGGTCTTTTGGCCACGTGCTGGAATATAGCATCTTTGTATAGTAATGCCGATGCTATTTGTTGCTGAGAAAGATGTATAAAAGCTCTTACTTTTGGAAAGGCCCGATTTTGATAATTTATTAAATTACAAAAGCCACTATATCTACTGAGGTAAGAAATTATTGAGCACTAATTGAACGTACTATTGTGATGAATGTTACTTAACATTATGAGATTTAGTTTATTTCACTGCTAGATTATCTGATCTCCATTTCATTGTTTAATACATGAATTTATCTATCGTATTTTATACATAATGTCATTACAAATACTATGAAAAGTAATTTGATTACTATATAAAAATAGGTCTCTATCTTATATTCTTGGATGTTATTGTATTGGTCTAAAACCATTTGTCAGCACATTATAGACTTTTCATGGCGGCCACTGTAACTGGTGGAGGAACAACCTGGGAAAATCTAGAAAAGAATGTTAGACCCACAGGAAGCTACTGGCAGTTTTCTTATATACCAGCATTTGCTGAGCCCCGAATCCACGCGGATAGAGGTTAAGATGGTAGCGATCGATCAAGGCGATCACTTTATAATCTGTCGGTCATCCGGTAACCATGCAGGGAGGGAGGGAGGGAGGGAAGGAGGGAGGGAGGGAGGGAGGTTTTTCTTTCTTTCTCTCTTTTGCCGACGTGCGGTCATTGAGCCACACTTTATTCAGCATTTGATATCTCAAAGACGAAATACAGCACTGAAGGAACTTTAATAGTTTTTGGTGTTTTAAATATTGCACCTACTCTAATGTAAATAATTCACCAGTTTCTAGTAAGTGTCGAGATACAGTGATACTAAAATGCCTCGTACAGTTTCAAATATACAACATTTTAAAAGATAAAACTTAGTCCAAGTTATTCAACATATATGTGTACAAACCACTGCATGTTATACAAATGGAAAGCATTCATGTAGTAAAAACAAACAATTACTAGTATGACTAATGTGACTAACATGTACTGTAAACATGGGTTAGTGTTGAACTTTCAAAGACACAAAACAAAATTTCCACATGAAGACACAAACTAAAAGCTTTAAATGTTTGCATTGAATAGCATGATGAATTTCAAGTTAATTTAAATTAAAGTCCAGTACGAATCAAAATGGAAGATAAAACACTATCTTAACAATAACAAGGTATATGAAAAAAATTTCAATGAACATTGAGATGACTTCCAGCAATGTTGGGTCAAATAATTTCTGATAAAATATGGAAACCTGTTTCTTTTTCTATTCTGAAAGAAGGAGCTTCACCAGTTAAACAATATATATATATATATATATATATATATATATATATATATATATATATATATATATATATATATATATATATATATAGAGAGAGAGAGAGAGAGAGAGAGAGAGAGAGAGAGAGAGAGAGAGTGAGAGAGAGAGAGAATAAAAGAACAGAACGGACGATTATATATCATATATAACAGGTATAACTTTAGTTTGCTGTATATCCTACAGCTATCCAGCATAAAGGAAATTGCCCTCTGTTGTAAGAACATATTCGTGTCACATTTTAAGTATAGGAAATATGTAATTTAACAAGTTTGTTGTGAGTTTTAAATCATTATTGTTGTAAATTGGAGTATTTCTTCGCTTTACCTGCTTGGCAGTATCAGTTTAATGCAGAAATTTATACTCATCGTTAAACCATTTTGTTATCACCTCTATAACGAGTTAATCGGTATGACACGTGTTTGACATTTTAAAGACAGGATACGCGTTATGTTTGGTATAAAGGAACAGCAATGAACAATAATTTCGTCCTAGGTCTACAATAGATTTAGGTCCGAAGGGCTTTACCTACATATAATTTTCATTAATTATTCTCCTTTCAATCGTATAATTCATCCCTAGGCTAGCAATAACTGTTTGCGGACGCGTGCCGGTTAGTTTTGTTGCTAATACCTTCAGTTCCATTCCACAACATGAAACACTGAATCAACCGCTGCATAACCAACCAATCGTAACGGCGCTATCTTCGGGATGTCGGGACATGTGTTTCAAAATCTGATTGGAAGGAGTTCGAAATTTTAATGCCCCAATAGTCCTATATAAAATCGCAGTTTGTAAAGACTTCTCATAACTGTTCAGTTGAAATCAAAAATTTTTGTGTGGATTTATATCTCTAGTTTTGAGAAAAGAGGGAACATTATTGTGTCTACGCATCATGCAGGAATTTCCAAACTCCTCGACGATGCCTGCATCTGTTCTGAGAAAAGTTTATATATATATATATATATATATATATATATATATATATATATATATATATATATATATATATATATATATATATATATATATATATATATATATATATTCACGTGCTAGCGAAAGCATTTATCATGTAGAAATTATGATTATGCAAACACGTGTTTATGCATATATGTGTTGACGATCAATTATTTAATTGTTCAAATATTATTCATTATTATCAGAAAGTAATATTTGGAATTTTTTTCAACCAACGTAATTATACATAAGCTGCCCTTTATTAGTAGTATTTCTATTTGAAAAGTTAATTTTATTTAATTAATATTTATTTAGTTATTCATTTATTTATTTATTTATTTTATATATGTATTTATTTATTAAGATTAAAAAGCCCATTATAGAAAAGAAGAGAAGAGACAGAATAAACAATTCTCTGGAACAGTTGAAAGGTATTTTACTGGAAAATGTCAGAAAGACGGTAAGCATTACATTTTCAATTCTGAACGACAATAGTATTTCCTGAATACTACTATTTGTGCTACCCCTTAAGAATCTTGTGCAATGACAAAGTAAGTATACCTAAATCTTTCAGGTTCTTCAACTTTAGTAAGAATTTTTCAGTTCTATTCATAATCTGATTTCTTTTTTAAATATGTACATGTATATTTGCATGGATATGAAATTTCACGGTTTATGCTTATTTAAAACCTGCATGTCATCAGTCACAAAAATGATCTATAAATTTATCGGTAGGTTCATTTTACTTGTTATCGGTAAGTTCATTATACTAGCCCTTGCAAATTGTTTATACTTACTATCAGTAGATTCATTCCCCTGGTTGTTGGTGAAATAATCAATTCACCAATAACTATTTGAACGAATCTACTGATAAACAACAATAGTATAATAATGCTTGTTACCCCTAAATTAATGCTACTTGCTCTGGGCAAATTCATTCTACTTGTTTTTGGTCAATTGATAATACTTGTTATCGGTAAATTCAATCTGAGTATTATCGTAATCTTTGTGGATAAATATACAAACTGTAAAGCCCATATTTGCCTGGAATGGTATCAGTCACCATTACGTTTCTTAAAATATATTAATTGTTTATGCCTAATTCTTTGAAATCAATTCAGTCAAATTTTCATTAAAGTGATTATCTGTAAACACATTTAATTTTGGTAGACCAATTAACTCGTGTAATATTGCGGGATTTATTTAAATTGTATAGTTTGGCCTCACCACATATTATGTTTCTCGTATTATTAAATCTTGTTTATTGTTATTTCAACAGGATTCACAGATTTCAAGATTGGACAAAGCAGACATTTTGGAGATGACTGTTAAGTACATACAGCAGTTACAAAAACAGGTCAATATATCAACATCGTTTTGTATAAAAAAAAGTTATAGTATAAAAATGATCTATGTAATGTAGATATCCGTAACAAGAACTACTCTACATTAAGGAGTTAATATAGATGCTTGATCTTTGATTCAACTTGGCATCGTAATCTGTTTATCTAAATGTCAATTTTTTGTTACTACTGTTTCTTTTCGTTTGCTTCTTATGAAGATTTTAAACCCAATTAATGAAAAATCTATATAAATACTCAGTCGTTTGCAGAGAATTGGAGTTTTGTTTTGACTAATTTGATTAAATTTTCATTCGGTCCATTTCTATAAAAACGAACAGTCTATACAATTTGAATTATAAAAAAAAGTGGATGGTTGAATATATAGTGTGGAGACTGCGTAAATAATTGATTATGGCCTTCTTTTTAGTTTCACAAATAACTGTACTCGACCGGTATTGTAGTAATTCATACTAGCTAATATTATTTACTTGTATTTTCAATTAGGAACCTAAGGTCTCAAGATTAGACAAAGCAGAGAGCTTGGAAATCAATGTCAAATACCTACAGCCATTACCACGGGAAGACAATACATCTATAGAGGAGCATGATGACACACAAGCAAAGGAATACAAATATGAGTACGAAAAATGTCTACAGGAAACATTTCATTATTTGAATTCTGCGGACGGAATAACACATGACACAAAATCTCCTATCGAGGATGATCTGTCTAGCTGCATAGTTGAAGTGAATGATGTACGATCAGCGCTTAAAGATACAAGAAATCCTCTAGGTAGTCCTGTTAAATCTTCATACTTGACACCGTTTTATGTTGATATCCCCCGTTACCAACACAATATCCATCCAGCACACCGACGACACCTGATTCTAATGAAGACTTGCTAATGCCGGTTCCCGGATATCCAGTAATGAAGACAAAAGACCCTTATTGTCCATATTATTATCGTGCCATGCAGAATGAGTCAAGTGTCTGTGCAACCCCAACGGAAGATCCCCTTTTTAATCAATCTTCAGGGTACAGTTCGTTGAATGAACAATTAAGTCAAGGACTAGATTCTTCAGCATGCGGACTTTCTTTGAGCAACTCTGCAGGCAAAACATCGGTTAATTGTGATAATGTATGGCGTCCATGGTGATTTAAGTAGTTTAAAATATACAAGCATCTTCTCTAATTTTTTTTATGTAAATTTATGTGACGTGTCATGTGTGTATAAGGTGCTAGTACGCTTTTCAATCCTGTCGCAAAAAGAACCTGCGACACCTTAATTTGAGATATCACTTAAGATATATTTTTTCATGTGAAATGTACTTTGTCTTGTTTCTCTAAATAAAAGTTTTGTCTAAACACACCAGGCTTTTTTCTTGTCATACTTTTCACGATCTGTCTATATATCTGTCTACCTACCTACCTACCTAATAACCTACCTACCTACTATGAAGACTATCAACATATGACAACCTTGCGATTTTCACCCGCTGCAAACTTTAAGAAGAAAACGGTTAATTTATATATATATATATATATATATATATATATATATATATATATATATATATATATATATATATATATATATATATATATATATATATATACACACATACATATACTTATGTATATTCATATATATATATATATATATATATATATATATATATATATATATATATATATATATATATATATATATATATATATATATATATATATATATATATATATATATATATATATATATATATATATATATAGATGCAATAAACTGACGACGAACAGTACGAAACTAGTAACTAACTAGCCTAAGCGCTTTCGACTCTTAATGAGTCTTTTTCAAAGGCAAATACAAAACATAGTTACGACAAACAAATAAACACAAAAACGTTGCGTTTGTAAACCTCTACATTTCTATCTTCACATGAGCTAAAACTATAAATACAACCAGCTTGTATAGACTAGTTGCGGAAACTGAAAACGTTGTATAATTCCCTAAAAGTCTACAAGCCAAAGCGACATCTATTTTTACTAAAAAAAAAAAAAATAAAATAGTAAAAATAGTAAATAGTAAATAGTAAATAAAAATAGTAAATAAAATAGTAAAAATAGTAAAAATAGATGTCGCTTTGGCTTGTAGACTTTTAGGGAATTATACAACGTTTTCAGTTTCCGCAACTAGTCTATACAAGCTGGTTGTATTTATAGTTTTAGCTCATGTGAAGATAGAAATGTAGAGGTTTACAAACGCAACGTTTTTGTGTTTATTTGTTTGTCGTAACTATGTTTTGTATTTGCCTTTGAAAAAGACTCATTAAGAGTCGAAAGCGCTTAGGCTAGTTAGTTACTAGTTTCGTACTGTTCGTCGTCAGTTTATTGCATCTATTTTAATTAATCCCTGACAGACGTGATCCCTTGGTGGATCCAGTACGCTTGAGAGGGTTGTTATTCGCCATATGATTTGTATTCTTTATATATATATATATATATATATATATTTATATATTTATATATATATATTTATATATATATATATATATATATAAATATATATATATTCAATTTCCCATAGGTTTCAGGAGCATGGTGAATATATTATTTTTAAACAAAAATATTTAAGCGAGGCAGATATCAATAAAAAAATATATATCAAAAGTGATTCCCAAGAAAAATTAGGTACACTGTTACGACCCTGTAGTTTAATTTTGTGTTAGGGAATGAATTTTGTATAAATCTTTTTATTTCATTTAATTTCATTAAATGTAATTATTAATATGATTATATTATCAGTCTGATATGTTGTTAAAACATCGTGTTTACTTTAGTCGTAAATATGACTCATGTGAGCACGTGCTGTGTATGATGGCAAATTCATTACAAGTAAACATTCAGGAATCACTTTGAAAACGATTGGCTGATACTTTGTCAGGCATTTCTAAGGTCCAGAAGTATTATGAAATTGCATGCGTCCGCCGTGCGCCTGTAATTCAAACAACGTTTTAGCTTCATTTATATGTTGAGGTATTTTATAAGACTGTCAGTCGTAATCGAGTCATACACAATCGTATTCGCACAGTCAGAGTCGGTGTTTATTGTAACATCTTTGAGTTACATAACGTATATTACCTTATAAAAGGTATTTTTGTGCTAGAAGTTGTCTGTTCCTATGTCTACGTAGAACACATTTTGCTTGAGGAGCTATTTTTACTTCGTTTCTTTTTCTGAATAATTGTTTTCCTGGAGAACAACATTATTAATTTGAACAAAGATTGTGTAAATTCTGGAAATTTCTGCTAGCCTTCTTCTGACGTGGTCATCCGCCATTTTGGACCAGAAATGAATTTGAGACTGTTTAGAACCTTGTATAGGACTTCTGTTTATCTTTTGAACAATTTGGATCGTTTCTTTAAACCGTAAGTCTTGTTTTAACATATTCAAATTATTTCATGTTTTCTAGGAAAATAAATTATTTTTGTTAAAATTTCCAAAGTTTGTTTCCACTCTTTTTGCTACTTTGAACCAGTCGATACGTAACAACACTGTTAATGTTTAATCCTGTTCAAAATATTTATTTTTTAATTCTTACGTTAGGTATGGTATGTATAGACAGATTTTTTTTCTCTTGGTCTGTATATTAATTTTTTAAGTGGCGAATCTTATTATTCCAAATGAATTTCAGACTTTTTCCTTCAATGACATTTATCATAGATTCCGTGAGTTGTACCGTGTTCATTACATAGTTCTCTCGTCTGTAGAGGTAGGTTGTTACAACCTGTCTACGGTCCTAACTTTTGAGTTCAGGTGAGTAGAGTTCTTCCCATATATTATTGCTAACGCTGTTACGTTATTTATAATTAGAGACCAGGGTGGTTACCTGTCCAGTTATTAGTTTATAGGTTTAACGCCATTTTCCAGTACAAGATAGGCTAAGCATGGTGGCCAGTATTAATTGTGGAGGAAGAACACTGGAAAACTCTAGGGAAAACCACCGACCGACGAGAAGCTACTGGCAGGCTTTCTCACTTACCACCTTAGCAGAGTCTGGACTCGAACTCATGCAAACAGGTGAGTTGAGTGATCCGTAACGGTAAGCGCTTTAGACCACTTGGCCACTCGGATCCCCCTACCTGTCCAGTTGCCTATTACTAAAATTTGTCACAAAGGCAGGTGTTTTAAAGATAATTCATCTCTGGTAAAAATTTGTAGTCATCTTCATATTTCATAATTTAAAATTTCTTTCAAATTAAGTATTTTAATTCTCAGTGTTTAAAATTTGTATTGAGGGAGTCTATTCCTATAATATAGATCAGTATGGACAGTGTGCAACCCTCTCATGCTGATCTGAATTTAATTTCCCCTGACTGTGCCTAATTTCCTTCTATTCTAGATGTAATATTTTTGTAAAATGCTTTAATCCAGTTCATTATATTTACTCCGAATCCAAAGGTTGCCAAAGTGTTAAAAATGAACCCATCTTCTATTTGCTCAAATGCTTTCTTCATCGAATAAGAATGACTCCTTTCTCAACTTTACTTTTTAAAAATGTATTATTGTATTTATCGATAAAGTGTTATTTAGATGTTTCTACTAATTTCCTTACAAGTTTGATTTACATCTATTGTTGTGTCTAGACAGGCTTTTATTCTGCTTTCATTTGCTTGGTATTTTGTAATCAGTTTTTAATGTTATAAGTCTCTGGGCTTTAATATCCTTCTATCACCCTTCCACTTTTCCCCACTAAAAATGAGTTATATTTTAGCTCTAATCAGTTAATTAGTATTTTGTTTGTGTGCGAGTGTGATTTTTAACGTAGCTTAAACAATTTTTCAGTCATATCGTTATGTCTGCCGTGTGACAGTTTGTCTAGCCCTGGGACATCATGCCACAGATATGTGGCATGATGTCCAACCCAGTCACATTATCCTGACACCAGGCGGACCAATCCTAACACTAACCTATTAATGCTGAGCGCCAGGCAAGACAGCTGTTAGTACAATATTGTCTTTGGTATGACTCGGCCTGGGTTAGAATCCACGACCTCCCGCATCCGAGGCGGAAGCTATAAACACTAATTTACCAGCCCTTATTATTATTCCTTGTATAGTTTCATAATCTAGTTTATCACATTGTTTGATTATTATTTTTCGTTTATTGGTCATTTTGTTAGTTTTATTTCAAAGCAATTTTCAAGTACCGGTTATTATTGCATTTTCTTTCTTTTGCTGTGTTTTTATTTCTTTATTTTCTCCCAGTTATTCATTGTCACCATAGTACTTTGAGTTTAGTTCATTTAAATGAAGAGTATCACATCCTCACTGTCGACCATGTGGGCATTGTTCATCTTCCACACCGTTCGACCTCACTTGTGTTAGTAAGCGCCAAATCAAGTGTTAAAGGCTTGTGATCGGGTACATATTCAGATAGGATATAAGTTATTAACATCAATTTTCACTATAGATAACTGTTTAATTTACTTTTTATTGTTAGCATATGTCATTTCTAACAATTCCATGAGAATGTCTGAAGGCATCTGTTATTTTTTTGTTTATAACAATTATCAATTTTTTCAGCTTTATCTGCATCCATACGTTTTTTGAGGCCACGAGTGGCCTAGTGGTCTAAATTGATGTCCGATACGCGTGGGTTTGAGTCTAGGATATGTGAGAAAGCCTGACAGTATCTTCTCGTGGGTCGGTGGTTCTTTCCGGTGATTTTCCGGGGTTTTTTTTCCTCCACCATTAAAACTGGCCATCATGTATAGCCTATCATGTGCTGAAAAATGGCGTTAAGCCAAACAATTCCTCTACATTAAGGAGTTATATAGATACTCGATCTTTGATTCAACTTTTACATCGTAATCTGTTTATCGAAATGTCAATTTTTGTTACTACTGTTTTCTTTTGTTTCTTATGAAGATTTTAAAACCAATACAAATCTATATACTCGGTCGTTTGCAGAGAAAATTAGTCTTGTTTTTACTAATTTGATTAAATTTTAATTCGGTTCATTTCTATAACAACGAGACAGTATATAATTTGATTTATAAAAAGTGGTTGGTGGAATTTAGTGTGTAGACTGCGTAAATAGTCGATAATGGCTTTTTGTTTTCATTTCACCCGTAACTGTACTCTACCGGTATTATAGTGATTGATCTTAGCTAATGTTGTTTACTTGTATTTTCAATTAGGTACCTAAGGTTTCAAGATTAGACAAATCAGAAAGCTTGGAAATCACTGTCAAATACCTACAGCCATTACTACGGGAGGACATTACATCTATGGAGGAGCATGATGACACACCAGCAAAGGAATGAAATAAAATTGAAATGAATGAAATTGAAATGAATGTCTACCAAAACTAATTTGAATTCTGAGAATGGAATAACACATGACACGAAATCTCCTATGGAGGATGATCTAGCTGCATAGTTGAAGTGATGATGTACAATCTGCGCTTAAGGATACCGCAAGAAGTCCTCTATGTAATCCTGACAAATCTCCCTACTTTACACCGCTATATGTTGATATCCCGTTGCCAACACAATATCCATCCACAACAGCGACAACAATTCCTACATTGAACAAGGGTTGGGGTGGGGTCTTTTGACCCTTTCCACGACTTTTGCCTTTAAACACGTTTTGTCCTTCATCTGTAAAATATAATACATTGCTCCATGGGTGCCCCCATACTATTTAAAGGGGGGACAGGGCGGGAGGTCAGTCAGTCACGGCCGGGAGAGTCAGCATAGAAAGCAGTCTTAAACTAAAGCTAATATTTACTAAGCATTTTGAACTATTTTTGTTACATACCTTTAGCTTCATTGGCATTATGATTTCCAGTGTCACGTGATTCACCTTTTTTGTAAACTTTATCCCCGTAATAGGTTGACTATTGGGCCGGGGAACCATCCCTTGGTCACTTTACAATCGAAATTTCTTGTTTCCAGATAAACTAGGGATAGTATATATAATCTATATTTAGAGAAAAAAAAAGACAACACACACATGCACACACTCATGCACACACACATCCACACACTCATCCACACACTCATGCACACACACATACACACATCCACACACTCATCCACACACTCATGCACACACACATACACACATCCACACACTCATCCACACACTCATGCACACACACATACACACATCCACACACACATCCACACACTCATCCACACACTCATGCACACACACATACACACATGCACACACACACACATGCACACATGAATATGATACGCAATCTCTTCAGATTCCCATGTAGTGACGTAAGCTTTTGATAAATGTTTTGTTCCTGTTTACCATCCAATCAGATAAGTTATATATTCATCTGTTGAGGTCCATTTCTTAAGAAATTGGTCCTCTTTTTTTGTTTACCTTAGCAGCATATTTTTCAGCGTTCTTATACATTACAACTCTCTGCATAAAAGCATAGATGGAATGATTTTGCATATTGAATCTGTAAGTACAAATGAAATATTTTGCCCAAATAAGCACGAAATTACACAATCTGTCCAGTTGTTCACTTCCTAAAAGTTTCTGTTTTGGACAATTTACAATATTTGGGCAAGATGGTGCAAAATGTTCAATAAAATTGTACCAGAACTGTGGAGTAATATTGCAATTATAGAAGAGATGCTCAATACATTCATTCTCTTGCAAAACGTACATTTGTTGTCGTTCAATTAGTTTTAAAAAAATCCTTAGTAGCTATTATTATGTGGATTAATCTAAAGTTAAGAGATCATCGTCGTATCCATGGTACAAACTTTCGCCCTGCTATAAATTCCACACCACTCCTCACTACTTATATTTGTATTTAATACTTGCATCCAAGATTCTTGCTTAGCAGTATGTTGCCTTTTATTCCTTTTTTAAAAGATCTTTGTAAACAAACTTGAGTAAATTTTTCAGATCCATTTTTTTTATCCTCCAGCCTATCAAAAATATTGTGCTAAATGGCTTTTCATGGCTTCTTTCCATGCTCTTGGAAATTTGGATATTAAAAAGAAATATTTCAAAAAGTCACCTCTTCTAGTTTTGTTTTTTCATTTCAAAAAGTAATAAATTGCCATGATCGTCTACTAGATCATTCAAAATTTCAAATCCGGCTTCTGTCCAGGATTTGTATTGATAGAACATTCTAGGGGGGGGGTAAAATTAAAATTACTCATGGATAAGAACTCATTTGCACTTTGTGGTTCCTCTTTCCAATAAAATACTGCCAAAATAACATCTATCCAAAAACTGTTTTTAATGAGCTTACTAAATATTTCTAATTTCCTTTTCCCTAAGTTCCAAATATCGTTTTCATTTCTGAGTATAATTGTATTGACAAAATTCTGCCAGCTCCATTTTCATTTTCCAGCAATTGTTTTGCCCATCTTATCTTTATATACCTAATAAATGAGAATATATGTATCATATTGAGTCCTCTCGCGTTCTCTGGTTATTCTAATATATCGCGTTTAATCTCTACTTTTCCATCCCATACAAATTTAAATAATATACGATTTAGTTATGCTTTAACTTTGGTTGATGGATTTGGAAGTACTGAGAAAAGATGTATAAATATGGGCAGAACAAGGGTTTTACAACAATTACCTTAACATCTACTGACAGATGTCTTTGACTTCAGCTTGCCAATATTCGTTTTACCTATGTTGTTGGAAATTAATAATTTCCACCATTTGTTGTAAATCTGGCTATAAATCTATGCCAAGGAGTGTAAAGTTTGAGGACCAAATTAGGCCCATGACGGGACATATTGTTTCATTAGTAAATGTGTTTCCAATCTAAATGGCTTTTGTTGTTGTTATGTTACATTCAAGTCCAGATTATAAAAAGTAACCTTGCAAGATATTCATAGCTGCTTTAAGAGAAAGTTGAGATCCATCTAGAAGAATAAAAGCGTCGTCGGCATACTAACCCAATTTGTATTCATTGACATCAAAGATCAGTTCCCGTACATCCACATTTTGCTAGAAAGTTATAGCTAAAATCTAAACCCCAATAATAAACAAGGTGCAAGGGTATCTCCTTGAAGACATCCTCTTTCTAGTCTAAAAAAGATGACATACGCACATTATTTATAACACAACTTTGAGTCATTACAAAACAGCCTAAAACACTTACAAATGGAATCACCAAAGTTGAAAGATTGTAAAGCTTCTTTCACAAAGGTCCATTCAATTGAGTCAAAGACTTTTTCAAAGTCAATTAGTAATAATAAACCATGTTTATTATATCTATTTTCATTTTCAAGTTGATTCATGATATCGTATAACAGCCTGGTTTTTTCTTCCATTAAATCTACCCTTCATAAATCTTTTTTGGGTATCACTGATTACTGAATGAAGAACCTTTTTGATCCTGGCTGCAATGGCTCCCAAAGCAATCTTAAGGTCAATATTTAAGTGATAAAGGTCTCAAATTTTGGAAGAATCTTCTATCTTTTTCTTCCTTTGGCAGACATGTTATGACTCCTCGAGTTTGAAAAATCTGAAAGGTTTCATACAGTGCATCCGAAATTTATTTATTTGCAAAGAAATCCCCCCAAGAGACTTTCAGAAGAATTTATAGAACTCTACAGTGAATCCATCTTAGCCATGACTTTTTCCGTTTTCCATCCGTTTTAGAGACAAACCGCATTCCTTAAATCTAAGAACATACGAGTCTATTTACTGAGTTTAATATTATGATTAAAAAAATCTATTTTGGTTAGATAATCTATTTTGAGTTTCTCGAGTCTCCTCGTCATCAAGCTGAATAATTCTACTTTTGTACAATTCCTTATAAAACTGTTTATGGTCTTCAAAAATGTCTATTTGATCAGATAATTTTGTCCCATTATCTAAAATAATTTCCTTTATTTAGTAATTTCTTTTTTTCAAGATTTAAAAAGTACCTTGTGCTTTCATCTCCAAATTCATACCATCTGTCTTAAGAAGGTTTCTATTGTTTCTTATAATTTTGCTTAGTATTTGTGAATCTGTGTTTAGTAAATGTTAGGTTTCCAATTTTTAATGTCCTTACGATTCTCCTCCCTTTTTTTATTTTAGTAATTATCTCCCTTACCTCGTGCTTTTCGTTATTTCACGAAAAAAAAAGTACATAGTCATATAGCAGCTTTAATATATCAAATTTAAAATAAAAGTCTGATGTGAAGACATCTGATACTGGAGATTTGTTTCTTCAGGCTATTAATTGCTTTCATTTCATTAGCAATAACAAATGTATCACAAATTTCTTCATCACTAATTATTTTTTAATGATTAGTTTTTAACAGTTATAGTCTCACTATTTTGTAGAGAGAAAGAGAGAGAGAGAGAGAGAGAGAGAGAGAGAGAGAGAGAGAGAGAGAGAGAGGCTTGTGCTCGAATATTTCTTCATATTTAATAACATTAATTTGCCCTTCAGATATATAAAAGGTCTAACCTTTCGTTATTGTTACCATATTTATACGAATACTTTCTAACATATCCTATTAGAATATCTGAAGGCATCTATTAAAATATTCTTACAAAAGTTATCAATATCGCAATTTTGTTATCTGTATCCAAAAGTCCATCACATTTGTCTAGGTCCGGTAGTAACCATTTCAAATCTCCCCTTGTAATACATGGCTCTAAATCGTAACGCTGAATATGTTTTCCAGTAGTTTGATGTTTGTATGGACTAGTCTCCTTTGCAATTCATTCGGAGTTTTACAAATTTCAAACCTAAATCCCTTTCCGGTTTGTCGAATCATTGCAGTCACTCGGATTTACTTTGTTGGGTGGCTACTGGTTAAAACTACAGCCGTCTAGGTATTCTTCTAGTTTCCCATTTTCTGACATACCGTGCATTTCTTGTATAAATATATATATATATATATATATATATATATATATATATATATATATATATATATATATATATATATATATATATATATATATATATATATATATAAATTACTTTTCTTGGCTCCGTAATCCTCTATGACGTATGTTTTTTAATAATTACACCAAATTTTTTTTAGAACTATACGACTGTGTTCACGATGAATTAATAAAGTTAGAAATGTTATTCGTAATTATCAAAAGTAAAATCCGGATTATTTGAAGTCGAGGTATTTTATGAAATAATCAATAAAGATCCTAAAATATTATTATTTTTATTATCATTATTAGTATTATCGTTATTATTATTGTTATTATTGCTATTGTTAATAATAATAATAATAATAATAATAATAATAATAATAATATTATTATTATTATTATTATTATTATTATTGTTGTTGTTGTTGTTGTTAATTATTATTATTATTATTGTTTATTATTATTATTATTATTATTATTATTATTATTATTATTATTATTATTATTATTATTATTATTATTGTTATTATTATTATTATTATTATTATTATTATTATTATTATTATTATTATTATTATTATTATTATTATTTTCAGATCAGAAAGCCCCTTATAAAGAAGAAAAGAAGTCATGATCAGTTCAAGATCAATTTACTGGAAAATGTGAAAACGAAGGTAAAAGTTACAATTTCATTTTTGGCTAAAACTAATAGTTCCTAAATACAACAAAATTACTTTTCTTAAGAATGCTGTACTAAGAGTATAGAACTAAAGGTCATATACAATCCAAAGAAGCATGCTTGCATTTTCTGGGTTCTTCGAATTTTGTTAATTTTGTCAAAATTTAAATATATACATGTATATGTTTTATAAAGTTCCACACTTGTTTAAAGCTGTACAGATCGAATATATACCGAATATTACGTTCTGGGGTGCTAAATTAAGTAACAAGAAAAGGTAAATCCCAACAAGTCTTCGATAATCCAAACAAATAAATTTATCTAACATTGAACTTCAAACAGTGACAAAAAATATAAATAACTTACATTATACTATCAAAAACATGAATTGTTTCTAAATGTACTTTCACAATCAGGGAATAAGGAAACGCTTCATAAGAATCCCTAACCAAAGTTATATTGTACTGTACTTGAAATGACCAGGAAGATTCGATGTGCAGATAACGAAAAAATTTATTACAAACCCAGTAATCCCTTTCGCCTCCTCCCACTCCCGCATCTCAGGCGGACGCTCTGTCCACTTAGGCCACTGGACAGCGGTCTAACCTAAACTTGAAGGTGCAACCTTGATTTATGAATGAAAATAAACTATCTTTTGACAATTGCTCTACTCAGAGGATATAAACCACCCTTTAAAATGCATAATAGTTATAGAAAACCAATTAATAGAATAATATCATTAATCCAAATGATTAAAATAAAATTATATTATAAAAATGATGTATGTGATGTAGATATCCATAACAAGAATTACTCTACATTAAGGAGTTAATCAAGAGCTTGGAACTTGCAGTCAACTTGACATCGTAATATGTTTATCTCAATGTCAATTCTTTGTTGCTGTTGTTTCTTTGGTATTTCTGTAGGATTAAAGTCAAGAAGAATTTAAAACCAAATATGCATAAAACTATAAAAATATTAGATCCTTTTTCCAGAGAATACAAGTTTAGGTCTTACTAATTTGATTAAATTTTTATTCGGTCCATTTCTATATAAACTAGAGAGACTCTATAATTTTAATTTATAAGAAAAAGTGACTGTTGGAATATGGGAGACTTTGATTAAATAGTTTGTATGGCCTTCTTTTGAGTTACAAACGTATCTCTTCTCTACCGGTATTGCAGTGATTCATGTTATCTAATCTTGTTAATCTTGTTTACTTTTCTTTTCAACTAGGATATATCTAGCGGCATAGGTGAAGCTAATGATGTGCAATCTACACTGAAATATTTTCCAGGACATCCGGCCATAAGGCCATAGTACACAATTAATTTTACTATACGGTCTCTACATTTGTTCCTCAGTACTGAACTTTCCACTGTGTGACAATCAATACAAATCATATGTTAATCTAAAATACCTTCAAAGATGACTTAACGGTTTAGTTCTTGTCAAGGGTTGACCTGCATTTTTTTGAGAGGCTGAATTGTAAACAAAACACCAGGCAACGGAACACAGATTTCACTTCCGGATCATCACCATGACCTTATTACTCAATGTGCACTGTCGCCGAAATACACACAGACAACCACACCATAAGATCACATTTTAAAGAATAATCAATTGCCTTTAAATCCTTACCAAGAATGCCAAAATCTAACTCTAGTATCACCACCAAATTTAGACCGGAAAAAGTGATCTAAAAATAGACTGGGACTACATTCGTGGGTACTGAACCGGATTTTATTAATTGTGTACCGATTCCTGAAAGGGTCAATGTTTTTGTCAAACTTTTATATTTGCATTTTATTTTGCATGCCACTACTGTTTCAACTTCATACATAAAGTCTTTTGAAATTTCCTTGCAAGCAAGACATGTGACAGCTGTCAGAAAGTGTGTAGTGCTGGTGTTCTATAGGGTGCAATTTGAGGTCCAATTGTTCTTAAGAAACCAAAACTAAATTTGCTATATCTTCCTTAATTATAGAAATTTTTCAATGCAGTAAAAACCTAATTGTAATACTTGATAAGGCCTGTCTGAAAATAGTCTTGAAATTAAAAAATATTGATATATTTAAATTTTAATGAAAATTTTAAAAAAATATATAAATTTTAAAAACTTTTTATTTTACAAAAAATAAATTTTCATACAAGTTATGACATTCAGTTTGACAAATTTAAGGCAGCAATGTTGATTAATGAATGGTCTTTAAAACAAATGGTAGTTTAGGTCTGTACAACTGATAATATTAATCCCAGGGGTACTGAAGCATGATAGCTCACAGTGATTTTGACAGCAAATTACAATATGTCTATCCAGATGCATATAGGTGTACATACTAAAGAAACAATGACAGGTGCTATGTTCCACATTTATTGTTTTAGGTACTTGGACAGTTGTTTGTATAACTAATATCCCACTCAAATTTAAAGTTTTGATGGGACCACTACCATGTTTTATAGCAAATATGCATTCCATTTTAATGCCGATAACTACAAAAGTCAACAATGCAATATGAAAATACAGTTTCACCTTACTGAAAAAAGATGCGAATCTCTCTCATGAAGATCTAAGCCATGTCTTTGAGATGCTGTATATCAGTGTACTGATATGAAATCATCTTGGTCACTTATAGCAGCACACTGCACATGTCCTTATGAGACCTTGCTATCACCATTGGACTACTGGAGAGCTTCCAAATTGATCCAACTCTAATACTTTGTTTCAGATACCAGACTAGACCTGAAAATATATAACATGTTTCACTTAATTCTAAAAAAAAGGAAGATGTAGGCAAATGAAGTTAAAATGTGTTAGATATGGTGATTTCAATATAACATTCAGGTTGCAAATATGGTTAAAAAAGGTAAACTTGATAGAGTGACACTCAAAGATGTGAAGCAATGGGCATGTATTAAAGTGACAAATGCATCCTAAAAATAGATGAAGTTTCTACAAGCATATTTAGCCATTTACAGGTATTTAACCTGTAAATAACTAATCAGGTAGAGTATGTATCATAAAGTTTAAGGCAATGTTGGAATGGTGAGGTTTGATCATTGGTGCAAACATTGATACATACCAGTATAGTGGAAAGTCAAATGACAATGTACCAAATTAAAATTTATTACTATATGCAATCCTATTCATGAAGGAAAAAACAATTTTAGATATTGTGAGTGAATATAGCAAAATGTGGCCACACAGATCAACTATAGGTACCAATAGATCCTATATCATCAACTAAATGTGAAATTTGCATCCCGAAAACTTGTAAACAAGGATGGATATTTGCATGTGTGGGACATATGCAATGTACTTGTTAAAATCACATGTGCAAACATGATTCAAATAATCTGTTTGAATATTTTTAGTCTATTTTTAAGAGTCTTGGCTACCAAGGTTTTAAGTTCAATGATTCAATGATTCAATGGAATGAAATATCAGCTGATGCTGCAATACCGCCCTCTGTCAAAGTACTAAATTGAAATGTGTTACCATACAGAGGCATATTCATGATGAAAATAACATCTTGGGATATTTTAAGTGCACACAATCAAAACTGAGCCTTACAGATTCACTATAGGTACCATGTCAGCCTAACAATGTCAACTTTTGATTCCAAACATTACAAAATATATGCATATTTGTTCATGTCAGCTATGTAACCATGTTAGGATCAGTTGTAGAAAGTTAAATTCAAATAATCTGTTTGAATATTACTTATGTAATCTTTAAAGTGTCAGATAACAAATATTATTAGTCATTAATAATGCATAAAGCAAAATGGATCATGAGAATTCCCATACTATCATCTAGGCTACAATGTCGCACTACATCAATCAACATCTTAAAGAAACTGAACAATAAAATGGAATGCATTCTGTGTTCAACTTACATCATTTTGCTGTTTTCTTACATGCAATGGTAAATATACCTGGGTAAAGTATATTTTACCCCTCTGACCTGTATTTCATTCTCTGACAGCTTAATATGATTTTGTAGAGAACTTGAACAGGTTCTAGTATAAAGTCTTCATCTCTGTCCTCTCACTAAATACCCTATAACTATGGTTATAAACAATTACTGATAGCTATACAAGCAGATATGTGTTACTCAGGAAGTCACCCCATCATAAACACATAAATTAACTGTTTGAACCCCAAATAAATAGTTTCAATGACCTAAAGGTACAAAGCAAAGTAGAATTTTGTCTTCATGTATTTTAAATGAGGGTCTCATTTTGACTAATAAAGATATTTTCTCTGATCAAATTTGACAAATATCCATCATTTGAGCTTGTATATGGTGTAGGAGTATATATATGCTGATATCATTTAATATCATTCCCAAAAAATATTATATATGTGTATACTTGGTGGAAATTTTTTATTTTTTAATTGTTTTTTAAATTTCATTTAAATTTTTAAAATTAAAATTATTTTTTACTTCTAATTTCATTTTTATATTTTTAAAGTCAATATACATAAAATATTAAAATTTCATGTATATGTCATTAATAATAAAAAATTTATATCAGTTTCAAGTTTTTACTGACAGGCCATAGTACACAATTAATTTTACTATACGGTCTCTACATTTGTTCCTCAGTACTGAACTTTCCACTGTGTGACAATCAATACAAATCATATGTTAATCTAAAATACCTTCAAAGATGACTTAACGGTTTAGTTCTTGTCAAGGGTTGACCTGCATTTTTTTGAGAGGCTGAATTGTAAACAAAACACCAGGCAACGGAACACAGATTTCACTTCCGGATCATCACCATGACCTTATTACTCAATGTGCACTGTCACCGAAATACACACAGACAACCACACCATAAGATCACATTTTAAAGAATAATCAATTGCCTTTAAATCCTTACCAAGAATGCCAAAATCTAACTCTAGCATCACCACCAAATTTAGACCGGAAAAAGTGATCTAAAAATAGACTGGGACTACATTCGTGGGTACTGAACCGGATTTTATTAATTGTGTACCGATTCCATAAATACCCTTCTAGTTGCTCCTTCACTCTTTACACCGCTATAGGTTGATATCCCACAATATCTGTCCACCACAGCGACGACACCCAATGGGAATGGAGGCTTGCTAATGCCGGTTCCGGGATATCCACTAATGAAGATTGAAGACCCTTATTGTCCATATTATTATCCAACTCTGAAAAATGACTCAAGTGTCTGTGCCACCGCAACGGAAGATCCACTTTTAAATCAATCCTCGTTGAATGAACAATTAAGTCAAGGACTAGATTCTTCAGCATTTGGTTACTAATGTTAAGGTATGGCGTCCATGGTGATTTATGTACTGTGAAAAATGCACAAAAGCGTGTAAATTTATGTGACCTTGTTTTGTTTTTCCAAACAAAAGTTATCTAAACACATAAGACTTTTTCATATTTTCACGATCTATCTGTCTATCTGGCTGTGTATCTAACTAAAGTTCATGATATTCTTTCATAATTTTACTGATTTTCATGTTTAAAAGAAGTTATGCTTGCACAAAAGGAACAAAATAATTGTCAAGTGTAAAGAAGAAAAAAATTTAATCACTCGTCAAAGACGTATACAGCGCATTTACTACCCCTTAGTTACGAGTTTCCACCTACAGAGGACGCTAGCCTAAAATGACGTATATTTATCCCCACAATGAAGTCCATGCTTCTTGTGTCGAAAAATAAAGCAATATAGACTATAGATAGGGAACATTTAGATGAAACTACTGAAACTAATGTATTGTTCAGCCTTGTATCGATATGCATGCCCGACGCACTCTATTGTGACGCTTTAAAAACTGTTCCATTGTTTCAATTTATTTTGAAAATTACCGTTCATTCAGTTGGCTGACTTTATTTTTTTTTTAAAAAAATGAAAAGAAAATAATTTAAAGGAACTAAAATAAAATAACCTTTGTCTTTTATATCAAGTTAAATTGTTTAAGGAAAAATTTTATTGCTCGCGACAAATTGTGTTTATCCATCCAATATGTAATCATTGTTTATGCTTGCAGAGCAAATATTATACACAACAATAACGTGCTTTAATAACTTTTGTAACCCGTGTAAGCGAAAAGATTATCATTTTCACTCTCAGTGGAATGGATTTATTTTAGAATGATTTTTAATAGCGAGATGACGTCGTCTAGTTTACATGGATATAATACAATCTTGTTCAGTTTGTATCTGGTAACATCTGGTAATACCGAATTGTTTTCATTTACAAAAGGGGATTTTTAAGTATACTTCAGCATTTTAATGGTGTGCATATAAAACAAGTGCATTTTGTTTATGACTATAATGATAGCACAGTTTTGTACAATATAGATGGCCGTTGACCTTTAAACTAGGAATATTTGACATTATCAGTCAAAATGTGATGAAACTTTTCTGAGGGGAATTAAGACTATTAACAGATAAAAACAGTCATTTTCACCTCTGCAAACATTAATTTCTACCTGTATATTAACGGCATCATATTGAACAAGGATTGGGGTGAGGTCTATTGCCACTTATCAGTTTTTTGCTTCTAAACATGTTTTGACCTTCATCCGTAAAACTTAATAGATGTTGCATGTTACAAGAAGGAGGGGGGTCAGGACACCAGTCACTTTTTGCTATAAATAAAAATTATAGAGAATATCGTTTATATAGAAATGGACCGAATACAAATTTAATCAAATTAGTAACACCCAAACTCGTATTCTCTGGAAAAGTATTTAATATTTATAGTTTTATGCAGATTTGGTTTTAAATTCTTCACATGGGTGGGTTTAATCCGGTGTGTAGAGCCGTTTATTTTCAATCATAAATCAAAGTTACATCTTAAAGTTCAGGTTAGACCGCTCTCCAGTGGCCTAAGTGGGTAGAGCGTCCGCCTTGAACGCGGAGGTGGGTGCGGAAGGGATTACAGGGTTTGTTATAATTCTTTGTTATTAGAACAAAGTACACTACAACTTTCGTTATGGATTCTCTTGAAGCGTTTCCTTATTACCTGATGGTGAAAGTGCATTTAGAAACTATTCATGTTTTTGATAGTATGATGTAAGTTATTTAATTTTTTTCACTTTGCTTGAATTCCAATGTTAGAGATTTTTTTTTTTTTTGACTATCGAATACTTGTTGAGCTTTACCTTTTCTTAATTAATTTAACACCCCAGAACGTAATAATCGGTATATACTCGACCTATACAGCTTCAAACAGTGTGGAACTTTATATCATATATACATGCAAATATTTAAATTGAGAAAATCTAACAAAACTAGAAGAACCTAAAAAATGCAGGTATGCTTTTTTGGATTGTATATGACCTTTAGTATAATATTCTTATGAAATATTAATGTTGTATTTAGGAATTATTATTTTTAGCCAGAAATGAAATTGTAACACTTACCTTCGTTTTCACATTTTTCAGTAAATTGATCTTGAATTCTGGGAAGAAACCTCCGCATAGCTTCAATAAATATGAATGGGATAAATGAATAAAAAAATTTAAAACTAAGTAAAGAAAAGTATTTCTTAAAGAAACACATAATGGTTTTAAAAATGAACTAGTATCATAATTAGAAGAAAAATAAATGGAATAGTAATTTTAAGTAATGCTAAATTTGATGATAAAATGGGTGGGGTGACAACAATAATTAAAAATAGATGTATAATTTGGGAAAGGAAAACGGAATTGATATTTATGATGGGGAGATTACTACATATAATTGTGGAAAAATGCATATTATTATTTATTTCCCAGCGAACAAATACAAAAAATATGAATTTTTAGAACAATTGGATAAATATATAAGCGAATATTATGGATAATTTGTTACTAGTAGGTGACATAAATTGGGTAGGGGAAAAAATTGACCGAAAAGAGTAATTAACTCCGATGATAAAATGTTTAAAAGATAAAAGATAAATGACAAAATTTCTAAAAAGAGCATAAATTGACATTTATAGACTGTTACATCTACTGAGGATTGAATACACCTTTGAATATGGAAATAAACAAACCAGTAGGTTAGACAAATTTTATGGAACAAATTTCCATTTTAAAAATATAAAGATTCCAAAATAACTAATACAAAAAATTCTGACCATAAAATGATAAATTTAGATATCAACATTTTAAATAAAAATAGATGGGAAGGTGGTATATCAAAATTAAATAACAGAATATTAATTGATAATGATTTTGTGGATGAAATTAAGGAAAACAAGCTTTTAGAAATTGAACATGTTGACATTAAAATGATGTGGGATAAGCTTAAAGAAGACTCTAAAAATATAACTAAAAATATAACAATCAGGTACTCGATAAGACTAAGAAATTAACAATTAAGAGGATTTAGAAATTTTTATTACATCTAAGCAGAGATTTTGGAAGAAACAGAACAGACATTGAAAATGAAACTCACAAAGATAACGGAGGATAGGGAAAGAGGAAAAGATGACCTGAGAAATTTCAAAATTTATGTGATGGCAAGAAGGCTGAACAGAAGGGAAGAACTTAGAAAAGGGGGACAAAACATTATAGAAAGAATTTGGGATAAAAATTAAAAAAATTAACAGAAAAGATATTTTAAGTAGAATAAAAGAATTTTATATAGAACTTTATACAACTCAAAATTTAAATTTGATTTGATTAATAGCTAACTGGAAGAAATAAAGTGACATGATTTCACCAGAACATGAGGACTTATGTGATGACTTCATCTTCATAGACGAAATTTTAAATACCATTAAACAATTAGCGAAAGGAAAATCCCCAGGAAGAGATGGACTCACTGCGGAATTCTACCATAAATTCCAGAGTGAGTTAGCGCCGATTCTTGAATTCTTATACAATAACATCTTTCTAGAAAATGATAAAATGACAAATAATATGAGAGAAAGCCTTATTTCATTAACGTTTAAGGGTTAAGGTGAAAGAGAAGATTTGAAGAATTGGAGACCCATGTCCCTTCTTAATATAGACTACAAAATTGAAGTAAATTGTTAGCAAACAGAGTAAAAAATTAAAACTTGCATGGACACTATAATAAATAATCAGACTTGCGGGTTAAAAGGAAGGGGCATTCAAAATATTTTACATATAAGAACTATAATAGAATATATAAAAGAAAATGGAGAAATAGGCGCCATGATGCTTATTGATCTAGAAAAAGCTTTTGACTGAATTGAACACAACTATATACAAAAGGTTCCAGAAAAATATAATTTGGGAGACAATTTCCGAAAATGGACTAAAATCTTGTATGTTAACATTACTGCAAGAGTACAGGTTAATGGGGTTCTAACGGATAAATTTGATATACAAAGATCGGTGAGGCAAGGGTGTCAGCTATCGATGTTATTTTACGTAATGGCGATAGAAATTCTAGGTATTAAGATAGGAAATAATAAACTTATAGAGGGAGTAAATTTGCCAAATTTGAAAGATAAAATAAAAATGCTCCAACATGCTGACGATGGCACTAACTTTATAAAGGATCCGAATTCTTTTAAACACTTAATAAGAGTATAAAAATTTTAGTAATGCTTCTAGTTCCAAAATTAATCATGACAAAACAGAAATACTTAAAATAAGAAACTGGAGGGGTAATCATCCAGGGTTGACCCCCCCCAACTATATAAAAATTAAGGTTAAAGCATTTGGGTATTTTCTTTGGAAAAAAAACAAGAAGAAAACTATAAACAAGCAATTGAAAAGTAAAGAAATCCATTGATATCTGGGCACTTAGCCATTATGCAAATTGGAGCGAGCCCAGGTGACTAAGACATATTTAAACTCTAAACATTAATTATACTTTGAAATCTATTGATATAGAAAAAACCAAATTATGAAAAATGGATAACGAAATAATCAAACATATATGGGGGTTATATTCAGAAGGATACACTTTACAGAGCGAAGAATATTGGTGGGTTAAATTTTACAATTCCGATTTTAATAAAATATACTAATATTTTAAACCGTTTTAAGACTATTAAATCAAAACCTAATATGCTCTGGGAGTCCTTATATAAATAGTGGTTTGGATTGTTAATGAAGAATAGACAAGATATTTAGGAATAATTTGTTAAGTAGGTTAATATAGGTGCCAAGAAAATTTAGATAATGCTAAAATACAGGGAAGAGGGGGATCTGTGGAAGGGTACGACTAAAGATACATACAAAAAACTGAGGGATATTTTTACTAAAAATATTAGATGCAAAATAGAACTAGAAGTCTGGGTGGCGGTAATTGGAATGCAATTTGGAAAAAGTGGGAAACTATTAATTCCCTAAAAATTCAACATATATTTTTTTAATATTTGCATGGTACTTGTTGATTGGTGAAGTTGCTTATATTAGACATATGATCAGACTAATTCCAAAATGTCCAGTTTGCAATAAATAAAATTACACAAAGAAACATGTCATAACTGAGTGTGGAAAAACAAAAAAAGAAAGATATCCGCTAATTAATTTAATTTTGAAAACGGAAGATTATACTCTTATATTTAGATGTAAAGTTTAGAAAAGATGATTCCATGAAACTAGTTGAATACATAATTTTTGTTATGAAAAAATGTGGGCAAGTAATATCGATTAGGAAATAACACTTTTTATACTAACAATGTATAACATATTTTTCTATACTTTATAGATATAAATCTGCACATGAAAGAAGTAAGGGACAAGGACATCGAAGGGCGATATCACATGGCGTTACGCGAATTGAGCAGACCTGCGGAAGAGCCTCCGATAATCCCATGTGTATTTATGCGTATACCTGATGTGGAATTTCTGGAACCTATAATATTTATCATGGAAATTGCTGTAAAAATACAGGGTGTTACATAGATTAAGAAATGTATACATCCCGTTATTTAAGCAAAATTTTTTTAAAAAAATTAAATATATACAGGGGAGACTACTCATGACGCAACTTTGGCTAGAACACTAGGGGTTTTTTTTATAAACATTTAGATTGTACCGTCTTACCCTCATATGCTTCAAAATTCAAAAATTTTAATAAACCTTTTAAATAATAATTGAATATATTAATACAAAATATTTACATACAATAGGAAGGAAGGAATGAAAGAAGGGAGGAAGGGAGGGAGAAGGTGAGTTTCTTAATAACGAATAAAAGGTAAGCCCTGACACGTGCAACGAATGATTAGAAGATATAGATGTTTCGAACCAAATTACGTCTTAAATGATCATGTGTCTCGTCATTGTGATTGACAATGATATTACATCACCCATTAGACTTTACATTATAATAGTGACTTCATTTTTCTTAACACTTGTAGATAAATATTAGTTTTCGTTTGCTTAATTTAAACATGCAATTTCCAGAGCATGTGTAACTGATTGCCCCCTTCCTGTTTAAACAGTAAATAAGTAAGTGCAATAACTCATTTTTGAAGTTACCAGGGGAATGGTTAACCATGCGCTCACTCGTCCTATATTAAATCGATATGAAAGCTAAATAATTTTGAATAAATATTACTTACATGGTCCGGTGTAATGGGAAGTATACACATTCTTAAAATGATAATACTATGTCTCTTCAATATCGATAGCACTTTCTGCAACAATACTTTGATGTTTTCAAATGACACTTATCAGTTTAGCTGAATCTTGTATAAAATCATGAAATTCACTTTTGTATTTTGGAAATAGGCGTGCCAGAATACTCAATTTCGTGGTTAAGACAATGAATCTGTCTTTTTCCATTTAAGAGATGAACACATTCAATACTATTTAGAACATCCTTATATAATGCTCAACAATTCTATTACTAGATCACAGAGGATGAGAGTTTGCTAAGCATATTTTTAACATTCGATCGGTTTGCCATCACAGTGCACAGACACCTGTTGACTCCATTAATTTTGTGTGTACTATAATACAGTAAAAAAAAAGTCAATTCGTTTATAATGCGAGTTTTGAAACAAATCGTGACAGTGGTAAGTGGATAGGGGAAAGTTGAAATACATCTCCATTATTATTATTATTATTATTATTATTATTATTATTATTATTATATTTGTGAGTTGCACTTCTTGTGCATATTTTGTACTTATTTATTATACTAATATTTTTACCAACACTGGGTAAAAAAAACTGACGGAAGTACATTTCTCTGGACTACCAATACAAGTTATTACGAAAGAGCTCCAAATGAAAAAAAAAGAAATCTGGAGTAAAGGGACTGGAATGCCATATGGACACCTACTTGAAATTCCCGTTGGTATCCACAGTGTGAGGATACTTAGCGTTACACAGGAGGATGACAAGAAGATTCCACCTTCTATGTTCTGGATTTCGTGATTAAATCACAATACAGACGATTCCAATCTCACAAAAAAAATGCAATTGATGTGGAGCCACGGTCCACCTTCCTGGAGAATGCCAATTTCATATGCAGCAAAACACATATTCCAAAACGTATGCTCCAGCAGCTACCTTAAAAGACACATATACATAGAATGTACTGCAAGCATTTCCGGAACTCGTAGAAACAAATCAAGATTAAAAATAAAATGGATGAAAACACGTCACCATCACATTCTGACATGAAAGAAAAGGACACATGAGACAGAACAGGAAATGCCACCCCAGAGGGATCAGTTAGGTTGGAGTCTGCAGAACAGACCAGCTCCGCAGAAAAGAAGTAAGCCAGACAAACAGCTAGGACATTTCAAACACGAAAAAAATATAAATAAAAAATCCTGGTAGACAAAATGCCCTTCGATATTTAATACTAGTCGAGCCAAAATTTGGAGAGAGTAAGCTACAAAAAAAAAAAAAAAAACAGACAACAGCATGGCATGCGAAAGTTCGAGGGCAAGTTCTACGATTGAGGAAGAAAGCACAACGGAGAAATGAATAGAAGAGACAACAAACCTTGAAGACAAAACAAAAGCCCCAATCCAAACTACGGAATCCGAAACGGGTGACAATGACAAACACCTAAACGACTAAGGATTTGTAAACACACTACGTCAACTTCAAAGATTGTAACCAAAAAACAAAGGAATATCGTCCAAACCCAGATCGCCTACGACAGGGGAAGTAGTCCGATTTATGCAAAAAAACGATCTAAAGATAAAAAGTTACTAAAAAAGAGAACGAACCAGAAAGTCGATGCAACGTAAACCTAACAATGGATGACAAAAAGAGAGTAGTAATCATAGAGGATTGCATAGCCAAGAAAATTACTAATTACCAAATAAATATATACATAAAAATATATACATAAACATATAAGGTTAACAACTTTATCTTTTTAACACTCCTATATGATTCAATAATTTTGACATAGCCAATATGGAGGGACAAAACATACAAAACTTGACTATGAAGATCAACGTCATGATCCAGAAAATTAACGAACAAAATATAAACACTTATTGAGCAATTTAAACATATTGGCATTATTTTAATACAAGAAATGCACAGTATGCCAGAACATGAGAAGAAACAACAAAAAGAATACATAGACGCTGTAGTTTTCACCAGTAAAACAAAGTAAATCTGGGTGGCTGCAATGATTCAACAAACCGCCAAGGAATTAAAGCTTGAAATATATAAAATTCCGAATGAATTACAAGGAAGACTAGAGAGGGAGGGAGGAAGGGAAGGGGAGAGGGATATATATATATATATATATATATATATATATATATATATATATATATATATATATATATATATATATATATATATATATATATATATATATATATATATATATATAAAACCGAAAAGTCAATTTTAGAACTACTGAAAACCGTTATATCCAGCGTTACGCTTTAAATCCGTGTATTATATGGGGAGATTTGAAATGGGTACTATCGGACCTAGACAAGCGTGAAGGACTTATGGATGCAGATTTAAAGATAAAAATTGCGATAATTGATAAATTTTATAACTAATATTTTAATAGATGCCTTCTGGGATTCTACTAAAAATGTTAGAAAATACACATATGAAAATGGTAACAATAACGAAAGAAGGCTACACATTTTATGTATCTGAAGGGCGAATTAATGTTATTAAATAACTTTTTTATCATACTTGAACAAATATTCGAGCACAAACGTATAACACTTGATTTGGCGCTTACTTTCACAATTAAGTGGGGGGGGAGGCAATTAAGCAGTGGATTAATAACCGAGAAAAGGACGTATAATAATCAAACAATGGGAGAAACTAGAAAATGAACTATACAAGGAATAAAATTCAGGGTGGGTAAATTTGTGCATATATACAATAATGGTAGGATACTTTGCCAAAAGATGGAATTAAACAATCGAAAACTAAGAAAATTGTACTGAAATAAAAAAATATTTATAAATATAAGCAAAATAGTGAGAATATAAATAACTTTAAAACTAATCGTTACAAAATGATAATTAGTGATGAAGAAAATTGTGCTATCTTTATTACTGCTAATGAAATTATGAAGGCAATTAATAGCCTGAAGAAATATAAATCTCCAGTATCAGATGTCTTACCATCGGAATTCTGTTTTAAATTTGAAAACGAATTGATATATTAAAGCTGCTATATAACTATATACTTTTTAGTGGTGAAATGACGAAAAGCACGAGGGAAGGGAGATAATTACTTTAAAATAAAATAGGAAGGGAATAGGAAGGACATTAAACATTGAAAATATATAATATAGAGATTACAAAATACTAAGCAAAATTCAAATCTTCCTGAAAACAATAAAAGACGTAAACCAAAGCTGTCTGGGAATCTGTAGAAACATGTTAAGTAACACTTTATCGATAAATGCAACATATTTTTTTAAGTAGTAAAGACGAGAAATCTGGCAAAAGTTCTGGGGAGAAGCAAAAGAACCAACCCCAACCCTTGTCCAATGTGATGGCGTCATTTCTCTGAATATACACACATGTAGGAATTAACTGTTTTCTTCTTAAAGTTTTCAGCGGGTGAAAATCGCAAGGTTGTCATATGTTGAGTCTTTATAGTAGGTAGACAGACAGATATATAGACATATCGTGAAAAATATGACAAGAAAAAAGCCTGCTGTGTGTAGATAAAACTTAGAGAAACAAGACAAAGTACATTTCACATGAAAAATTATATTTCAAGTGATATCTGAAATTAAGGTGTCGCAGATTCTTCTTGCGACAGGATTCAAACGCATATTAGCACCTTATACACACACATTACGTCACATAAATTTCCACAAAAAAAATTTAGAGAACATGCTTGTATATTTTAAACATTACTTAAATCACCATGGATGCCATACATTATCACAATTAACCGAAGTATTGCCTGCAGAGTTGCTCAAAGAAAGTCTGCATGCTGAAGAAACTAGTCCTTGACTTAATTGTTCATTCAACGAACTGTACCCCGAAGATTGATTTAAAAGGGGATCTTCCTTTGGGGTTGCACAGACACTTGACTCATTCTGCATGGCAGGATAATATGGACAATAAGTGTCTTCTGTCTTCATTAATGGATATCCGGAAACCGGCATTAGCAAGTATTCATTAGAATCGGGTGTCGTCGCTGTGGTGGATGGATATTGTGTTAGTGACGGGATATCAACATATAGCGGTGTAAAGTAGAAAGATTTGTCGGACTACCAAGAGGATTTCTTGCGGTATCCTTAAGCGCAGATTGTACATCATTCACTTCAACTATGCAGCTAGATCATCCTCCATAGGAGATTTCGTGTCATGTGTTATTCCGTTCTCAGAATTCAAAATATGATTTGTTTTCGGTAGACATTTTTCGTACTCATATTTATATTCCTTTGCTTGTGTGTCATCATGCTCCTCTATAGATGTATTGTCCTCCCGTGGCTGTAGGTATTTTTAAAGTGATTTCCAAGCTTTCTGCTTTGTCTAATCTTAAAACCTTAGTTCCCAATTGAAAATACAAGTAAACAACATTAGCTAATAATACCGGTAGAGAACAGTTACTTGAGAAAATAAAAAGGCCATAATGAACTATTTACGCAGTCTCCACACTATATATTCCACCAGCCACTTTTTATAAATCAAATTGCATAGACTGTCTCGTTTTTATAGAAATGGACCGAATGAAAATTTAATCAAATTAGTAAATACAAACCAGCCACTTTTCTACAAACGAGTATTTATAGTTTTTTACCTGTGTAAAAAGAACGTCAGAGGAGTGTTCAAATTGAGCAAAGAATTAGAAGAACATAGAGAAGAACTAAAAACGGGTAAAACAAGTGTTAAAGCGCTACACAAAGTAAACCGCCACTTGCCAAAAAAGGCCAAAAATCTTTAAAAAAATAATTATTCTAAATTGGAAAAGACATAAAAATGGATCATCAAATAATGTAATAGGCTTAGATGTTCGCACTGTTCTTTAAATAATGAAAATACTTCTTTTAATAGTATTTATACGAAAGAGACTTTTAATATGCGTTGTGATACTGATTTTGCAACATCAAATGTCACTTATTTGATCACATACAGAAAGTGTAGCATACAATAAATTGGACAAACGTCAACAAATATCTAAACGTATAAACCAACATAGATCAGATGTATAAAACACTATATCAATCATAATTTTAATTCTCACGCTACGCTGTAAAAAAAATTAACAAAAGTTCCCATACTTTACAAGATTTCTCCTTTCAACCTATTGATATAGTTGATTCTGAGATGGAACGTCTTTTAAAGGAAACCTATTGGATTCACCGTCGTAATACGGTATACCCAAAAGGTCTTAATTCCAAAAACCTTGTACGACATTCATTAATGAAAATTTTTAATCATGTCCCCTGTTTACAATTAGTTAATATTTCTATATTATTTAATATTATTTTATTTAAAAATTAAATGTTAGTATTATTAAAATCATATCCAATAATTATATAAAACTGAGAGTATCTCAAATTATTGATTTAATATATTATGATTATTTATATATGGTTTTTGTTAGTGTGTTTGCACATAAAAAATAGGAATAAAACTAGCTATTTATCCATAAAAAATTTATCGAATTGTTCACAATAGAGATACATGTATCTTTACGATCCAGTTTTATGTGTATTTGTTTTCAAATATATATATTATTTTTCATTTAAGATTAAGACATTAAAAATGTACGTTTGACGTCAGTTTGTCATATTGTTTATTTATCACTTAGAAACATAGTATATTTTATGACGTAAACATTGGTATTGAATTCATTTTGAATTCAGTCTGATGAAGCAATAAGGTGGCACTCTACAGTTTCATATTTAGCATAGGGTTAGAATTTTAAAGAAAAAGAGTTTCCCCGGGTTTCCTCACTAGCTATACTGGCTATATAAAAGAGACTTTGTATATCTTAGGTATTGTTCAAAGAACCTTTAATTCCCTTTTTTTTTCGATGTATTATTGATGGGTGTAATATGGGTTAGAGAGTATACAGCTTGGCCTTACTCCAGATGTGCACCTTTCAAAAAAGGGCTAGCTCTACTTGCTCATTTTCACTTTTCGATCTTCAGAGGTAAATTGTAAAAAATAGAGCCAATAACTTTTTTGCATTTTATATATTTGGTAATTCATTCATTGCACATTTAGAAGGTGGTATTGTCTAGTTTCGCAAAATTCATTTTCCATATTTTAATAGCTACCAAGTATAGTGTACTTTAGATAAATTAAGGTTGATTTTTGGAGCACAAGGGAGCAGTCATTTTAGTTAGCAGTGTCCTAAGATCATTTAAAATTTCCAAAAATACAATATCCATAGAAATTTCAGCCACATTACATAAAAGTAGTACATAGGTATGCCAACATTCTCTCCACTATGCATGTTTAAAATGCAAACAACTTCACCTTATATGCATCACTCTCTCAAAAGTATATAATAACTGGTTAGCGCCACCTAAAGCGAAACCGGTCACACATTCTACGTGTTGGTGGTTATTTTATAAATTATAAATAACTCTGACCTGTTAGACTCAGTTAAAATCGAATGCAGATGATTGACTAAGAAACCTGAACTTGCAAAACAAAGTATCCTGTCAACATTTTATATAATTAAAAAGAACATACAAATTCTCAAATAAACGGTACTAGCAAAAATATTACAGCTATCAACAGAGAAAAGCGAAACTAGCGTTCAATTAAAGAACTGTAACTACTATTTTTATTCACTTTTGCCCAAAGAACACCAATTTATAGAAAATCTTGCATGGCCTTTCATGAAGGGATTGCGTGCTTTGATGGTTTATTACGTTTGAAAAAAAGTTATTTTCTTTTTCTGAAAGAATGAACATATGCTCGATTCACATTGGACCATCGGAAAATTTAATATCTTGTACATTGATGTCGCTAGATAAGCTAATGCGAAAATGTCCTACGTCAGATTTATTCTTGAATCAACGACTTGGCGGATAGAAAAATAAGGCCATGTTGCGTGGTTAAAAATATGTCATTTCATGACTGCCAAACAGTACTTATTACGTCAATCAGATTTTATTTTCACATTGATGTTTATAGCACATATCTCTTTGCTCAGGTTCAGATCTTACAAAGAAAAAACACGTCATGCTCATTTAACAGCGGAGTTAATTCAGCGTCATATATTACTGAAATAATACTGGACGTGACTTAACCTCACGGATAATAGAACATATATACCTGTTATATATAACCTGGTGCTTACTGAAATGAAAAGACAGTGTGCATCGTTAGTCCGAAATTTGTTAAATAGTTTTGATGTGGGGGAGGTGTGGATAAGTCTATATGTTGGGAGCATCATGTTTTAAGATCTTTTGTCAAACAAAAACTACCTGACGGGTTTATCAGGAAATTGGGCTTCAGCAATCAGTCTTCATATTTTAGCAGTAAGGAGTATTTTGATATAGTGACCGTGACAATATTTAGAAAAGACCTTTCAAGAATAAGGGTGTCTGTCCATACTTTACATCTTGAATCAGTGTCATGGAGAAAGTATGCCCGTAGTTTACACCTTGAACAAGGCAGATGAAATTGACCACAATGCACTCCACTACATCAATGAATGATATGGGTCTTTTGGCCACGTGCTGGAATATAGCATCTTTGTATAGTAATGCCGATGCTATTTGTTGCTGAGAAAGATGTATAAAAGCTCTTACTTTTGGAAAGGCCCGATTTTGATAATTTATTAAATTACAAAAGCCACTAAATCTACTGAGGTAAGAAATTATTGAGCACTAATTGAACGTACTATTGTGATGAATGTTACTTAACATTATGAGATTTAGTTTATTTCACTGCTAGATTATCTGATCTCCATTTCATTGTTTAATACATGAATTTATCTATCGTATTTTATACATAATGTCATTACAAATACTATGAAAAGTAATTTGATTACTATATAAAAATAGGTCTCTATCTTATATTCTTGGATGTTATTGTATTGGTCTAAAACCATTTGTCAGCACATTATAGACTTTTCATGGCGGCCACTGTAACTGGTGGAGGAACAACCTGGGAAAATCTAGAAAAGAATGTTAGACCCACAGGAAGCTACTGGCAGTTTTCTTATATACCAGCATTTGCTGAGCCCCGAATCCACGCGGATAGAGGTTAAGATGGTAGCGATCGATCAAGGCGATCACTTTATAATCTGTCGGTCATCCGATAACCATGCATGGATGGAGGGAGGGAGGGAGGGAGGGAGGGAGGGAGGGAGGTTTTTCTTTCTTTCTCTCTTTTGCCGACGTGCGGTCATTGAGCCACACTTTATTCAGCATTTGATATCTCAAAGACGAAATACAGCACTGAAGGAACTTTAATAGTTTTTGGTGTTTTAAATATTGCACCTACTCTAATGTAAATAATTCACCAGTTTCTAGTAAGTGTCGAGATACAGTGATACTAAAATGCCTCGTACAGTTTCAAATATACAACATTTTAAAAGATAAAACTTAGTCCAAATTATTCAACATATATGTGTACAAACCACAGCATGTTATACAAATGGAGAACATTCATGTAGTAAAAACAAACAATTACTAGTATGACTAATGTGACTAACATGTACTGTAAACGTGGGTTAGTGTTGCACTTTCAAAGACACAAAACAAAATTTCCACATGAAGACACAAACTAAAAGCTTTAAATGTTTGCATTGAATAGCATGATGAATTTCAAGTTAATTTAAATTAAAGTCCAGTACGAATTAAAATGGAAGATAAAACACTATCTTAACAATAACAAGGTATATGAAAAAAATTTCAATGAACATTGAGATGACTTCCAGCAATGTTGGGTCAAATAATTTCTGATAAAATATGGAAACCTGTTTCTTTTTCTATTCTGAAAGAAGGAGCTTCACCAGTTAAACAATATATATATATATATATATATATATATATATATATATATATATATATATATATATATATATAGAGAGAGAGAGAGAGAGAGAGAGAGAGAGAGAGAGAGAGAGAGAGAGAGAGAATGAGAGAGAGAGAGAATAAAAGAACAGAACGGACGATTATATATCATATATAACAGGTATAACTTTAGTTTGCTGTATATCCTACAGCTATCCAGCATAAAGGAAATTGCCCTCTGTTGTAAGAACATATTCGTGTCACATTTTAAGTATAGGAAATATGTAATTTAACAAGTTTATTGTGAGTTTTAAATCATTATTGTTGTAAATTGGAGTATTTCTTCGCTTTACCTGCTTGGCAGTATCAGTTTAATGCAGAAATTTATACTCATCGTTAAACCATTTTGTTATCACCTCTATAACGAGTTAATCGGTATGACACGTGTTTGACATTTTAAAGACAGGATACGCGTTATGTTTGGTATCAAGGAACAGCAATGAACAATAATTTCGTCCTAGGTCTACAATAGATTTAAGTCCGAAGGGCTTTACCTACATATAATTTTCATTAATTATTCTCCTTTCAATCGTATAATTCATCCCTAGGCTAGCAATAACTGTTTGCGGACGTGTGCCGGTTAGTTTTGTTGCTAATACCTTCAGTTCCATTCCACAACATGAAACACTGAATCAACCGCTGCATAACCATCCAATCGTAACGGCGCTATCTTCGGGATGTCGGGACATGTGTTTCAAAATCTGATTGGAAGGAGTTCGAAATTTTAATGCCCCAATAGTCCTATATAAAATCGCAGTTTGTAAAGACTTCTCATAACTGTTCAGTTGAAATCAAAAATTTTTGTGTGGATTTATATCTCTAGTTTTGAGAAAAGAGGGAACATTATTGTGTCTACGCATCATGCAGGAATTTCCAAACTCCTCGACGATGCCTGCATCTGTTCTGAGAAAAGTTGATATATATATATATATATATATATATATATATATATATATATATATATATATATATATATATATATATATATATATATATATTCACGTGCTAGCGAAAGCATTTATCATATAGAAATTATGATTATGCAAACACGTGTTTATGCATATATGTGTTGACGATCAATTATTTAATTGTTCAAATATTATTCATTATTATCAGAAAGTAATATTTGGAATTTTTTCAACCAACGTAATTATACATAAGCTGCCTTTTATTAGTAGTATTTCTATTTGAAAAGTTAATTTTATTTAATTAATATTTACTTAGTTATTCATTTATTTATTTATTTATTTTATATATGTATTTATTTATTAAGATTAAAAAGCCCATTATAGAAAAGAAGAGAAGAGACAGAATAAACAATTCTCTGGAACAGTTGAAAGGTATTTTACTGGAAAATGTCAGAAAGACGGTAAGCATTACATATTCAATTCTGAACGACAATAGTATTTCCTGAATACTACTATTTGTGCTACCCCTTAAGAATCTTGTGCAATGACAAAGTAAGTATACCTAAATCTTTCAGGTTCTTCAACTTTGGTAAGAATTTTTCAGTTCTATTCATAATCTGATTTCTTTTTTAAATATGTACATGTATATTTGCATGGATATGAAATTTCACGGTTTATGCTTATTTAAAACCTGCATGTCATCAGTCACAAAAATGATCTATAAATTTATCGGTAGGTTCATTTTACTTGTTATCGGTAAGTTCATTATACTAGCCCTTGCAAATTGTTTATACTTACTATCAGTAGATTCATTCCCCTGGTTGTTGGTGAAATAATCAATTCACCAATAACTATTTGAACGAATCTACTGATAAACAACAATAGTATAATAATGCTTGTTACCCCTAAATTAATGCTACTTGCTCTGGGCAAATTCATTCTACTTGTTTTTGGTCAATTGATAATACTTGTTATCGGTAAATTCAATCTGAGTATTATCGTAATCTTTGTGGATAAATATACAAACTGTAAAGCCCATATTTGCCTGGAATGGTATCAGTCACCATTACGTTTCTTAAAATATATTAATTATTTATGCCTAATTCTTTGAAATCAATTCAGTCAAATTTTCATTAAAGTGATTATCTGTAAACACATTTAATTTTGGTAGACCAAGTAACTCGTGTAATATTGCGGGATTTATTTAAATTGTATAGTTTGGCCTCACCACATATTATGTTTCTCGTATTATTAAATCTTGTTTATTGTTATTTCAACAGGATTTACAGATTTCAAGATTGGACAAAGCAGACATTTTGGAGATGACTGTTAAGTACATACAGCAGTTACAAAAACAGGTCAATATATCAACATCGTTTTGTGATGACACAATATCAAAAGAATATAAATCTGGATACAAGGAGTGTACACGGGAAACTATCCATAACTTAAATTCAACGGACGGAATAAGAAATGACACGACATCTCGTGTGGGGATTCATTTATCAAGCTGTGTTGGTCAAGTTAATGGTGAGCTATCTACATTGAAATATTCTCGAAGAAATTCAGACTTTCCTACTCCTGTCATTGTTCCTGGCAATTATTCTTACCACACTCCGCTTAATGTCGACATTCCATCTTCCATAAAATTTCAATCCACAACGTCCAGGAAACTGAACTATAATGGAGCACTGGTAAAGCCACTGCCCATTCGTCCAGTATTGGAAACAGAATCACCCTATTCTCGTTACTACCCATGGACCGGAAGTAATTTCAATATGTGTTCTACCCCAACGGACGATCGGCCATCAGACCGATCCTTGGGGTATAGTTCGTGCCATGACCAATCGTTTCAAGGACATGACTCTTCAATGGACAGAGATTCGTTGGGCAACTCTATGAACAACAATTCCCTAACTTTTCCCAATGTATGGCGACCATGGTGATATATGTACTATAGATAATATACAAAAGTGTTTTCTGCATTATTTTTCTGTAATTTTAAGTGACGTGTCGCATAGTGCTACCACACTATCGAAACCCGTCACCACGAACTATGCCTAATTTTCGGTATTAGTCATATACAATTTTAATGTGAAATTGTTTTGTTGTTACTTTCAAAACAAAATCTTTCTGCACAAACATAATGCTCTGTTCTTTTCCTCTATCTCTTTATCTATCATGACAAATGAATTTCTTGTTACTTTAACTGGACATTTATTGACACTGTGCTCAATATTGGTCGTAATTAACAAAAAACGTACTGATCGAGATTAAGACTAATAATATCAGAAATAAGCATTTTAAATTTTTGCGCTAAAAACTTTTAAAATGATTGACGTCTGATCTATACGTTATGTTATGTGCGATTGACATGCATTTGGTGACTGATTCTAACCATTTGGCTTTGTCTGCCCATGAAACTTCACAGAAGTGCACGCATGCGCGCGTTTGTGTCAGAATTCCATTGTTTTTTTATAATTAATTAATTACATATTGAACTTCATTTAATTATATTTCGTCTTTAACCTTTTCGTCGCATTATATGTATCTTTATCCAGACAGGGGCATATTCAGCAGATTAGACAATGGGGGTGGGCTCCTTTACTTCCTAAATATATGATATTGTGTGAATGAAACAAGTGGTGTTAGGCAACAATTTATGCAACTTCAAAATGGAGCTTTATAAAGATTTTTTTTACATGTATGCGTGAGTCAGAGATAGGGGTGTTATTGATTGCAAGAATGCAAAAATTAAGTTTCTAGAGGGGGGTGTCTTGTGAGAGCTACAGGAAGCTCCTGCGTGTTAAGCTTTAACCATCTTGCTCTAAGGTAAACGTATTTTAGAAACAATCTGGTTCTTTTCCACTCATTGTTCTTTGTTTTGTACTGGTTTGTGTATGTCTTTTTTGGGTGGAGTGGTGTATGGTGGGGTGGGGTGGGTGGGGTGTGGGGTGGGTGGGTGGGTGGGTGGGTGGGTGAGGTGGGATGGAGGTTAATTACTCTTATGATCTGCCCCTCTCAACAAAATCATATTTCCTTATACCTCTGCAAAATAATTCTTATGATTAGAAAACAAAATTAAAAAGTGTTGGAATGTATTATATGTTTGATCAAGGAACTAAACTACATGAAGAATAAACACTATGGCAGACATCGAACGGATTATACAACCAGCTCAGAGCGAGCGAACTCCCGGTACAAAAGAGTATTTTTTCCCATCTTTCACTCTTTACTGCTGTTTCTATCATGCTGGGCGCAATAAGTTATTTATTAAATTAATGTTTTTAGTGCGTTTTAGCTCTATACACCTTTTAAGTTAACGAGATCACAGTCTTAAAGTTTATTAGTGTTAGCTTTATCCATGGAAATAATAAGGAAAAGTGTGATCACAGTACAAGTTTTTTCCACATTTGCGATATCATGAGACAGAGAGAGAGAGAGAGAGAGAGAGAGAGAGAGAGAGAGAGAGAGAGAGAGAGAGAGAGAGAGAGAGAGAGAGAGAGAGAGAGAGAGAGAGAGAGGCGAATTTAAAATAATTTTAATAAAGAAAGGTATTACGTAATGGGAAAAATAGAAAGTTTTCAAACTTTCTAAGCCGTATGAATTAAATATGATTTACATTTATCATCTTCTAAACAAATGTATTTGAACATTAGTCATTATAAGTGCATTTAAAAATTACACTTAAACCACACGTGTTTGATTTTTAAAGTTTTTATTAAAGCTACTTACTTCAAAGTTCTATTGACTGAGGTAGTGTTTGCTATTGATTCATGAAATATCCATCAAATATGTATATATCAATATTTAATACTAAACTGACTTATTGACAAAACTGTAATACTTGTTACGCTAAAACCTTTAAAGTATTATACAACAATATTGATTTGGAAAGAGTCCAGTGAATATAAAGATATTGAGACATTATTCTAAATAATTCTTGTTATTTTATGTAATATTTCAATGTTATACCATGGTAGTAATAATATCCCTTTATCTTTGCAATACTGATTTATTATTAGTTGTAATATATCAACCTAGCTTCATTTATTTCTCAGAGAATTACGCGTTGTAGGCTTTATTTAGACAAATCTCTTACAAGTACTGTAGTTGCTGGCAAGAGATTTGATGTCTTACGAATTGCTAGCACTGTCCATACGGAGACAAAGAGAAACATCCTGAACTCGAGTTTAAGAAAATATTTGTACTTAATATTTTAGGGCATTTCTTGTAAACGAGCTCCGCATTTTTTGATTTATAGTAAATGTTAGACGATCTTTGAAGAAAGAATTGCGCAATCTGGTTGTAATTGCGCTTTGAAAAAGTTATATTATTTTATGTTCTTGAATAATTGGTATACGTTCTATGCACATTATTCATCGCGAAATTTAGAAGCCTTGTGCATCGAGACAGCTACGTCAACTAAATAAGTCCTACTAGGAATCGTTCATGAATCAAAAGCCTTTGCTGGTTGTAAAATAAAGCCATGTTGTAGGGTTATTAGATGTCGATTGATCTCTGTAAAATATTAAGTTTTATTACGTCATTTAGATTTTTACCAGAGTAGTATCTAACACAAGTATGTTTGCTAGAATTCGACAGGAGACATGATAAAACATTATGTTCATTTGCTTATGGGGTTAATACATTGAAAATGCAAAAAACTGGTTTTAAAGCTTATATATATATATATATATATATATATATATATATATATATATATATATATATATATATATATATATATATATATATATATATATCATTCCATACACTCCAAACATCATGTATAAGAGCGACACGCTGTTAGTAGCAATTTCCTGAAATACTGTATATTTTTTCTAAATGGTTTTGTATACGTGCAATAATCGAATACTGTAAATAATAAATAAGTGCTATTTTTCATTTAAATCCAATCTGAGCTCTACCCGCACTGTAATACCTTAATGAAAACAAACCATCTATATATAACACATTTTGTCTCCAAAGTGACGAAGAGAAATTGCACAATGTTCGGAATACGATATTCAAGAATGAAATACAAAACTAAAGAAACCTTAATCGGTTATTTAAGATTCAAGCAATTCGTTCACTCTGATGTAGACAATTCAAAAGATTCCATTTTGATTTTGTGCGCAGTAAACTACGATGGATTTGGTGAAGCATTCCAGAACACTTCTTGTTATTTCTTTATTAGGAAAATCAGGACACGAAAACCTTGGTCCCAGTTGTCAGACATATATCTCTATAAACCACTGCATGGTATTTAACATAATGGCATTTGTGGGGTTAAATCAAAATATTTTTAATGTGAAATGTATTGTAAATCGGTTCAACTTGAAGCTTCGCAGAATGAGGTATGCACTGAAGTATAGTAGAAGCGTGAAATATGTGCTTCGAACAGCGTGAAAAATCTCCAGTTCATTTAGATTAAAGTCAAATAGAAATTAAAAATTCCAGATTCTAACAATAAATTATCTTACCTGTGAATCTCAGCGTCTATTTAACCCACTGATGACCTGCAATATTGAATCAAATCATTGATGACAAAACATTGCCAAATAATATTTCTTTAAAACAAAGGATTAAAATGGACTAACCCTTATAAAAACGAAAAGAAAACATCAATTTATTTGTATATAAATGCAGTAGACGTAATATCGTCACTGCATACAAAATAAATACTTAAACGAAGCTAATAAACTTTAGTAAATATTCACAAAAGCAGAGACACAAAACACCTACATTCGTAATACTATACAGAAACAAAACTACGAAACAAAGAATATATAATACAATTTATTTAATTCTCACTGCGCCCTTATTGACAGAAAATTGCGTTGTATATTTACAGATATACTTTTGGTTTCAATATATAACACAGTTATCAAATTTCAACATTAGTTAACCACTTCTAGAAGAATGGAATTATTTAAGTATAGTTTTTATTAGTCTTGTATGTGCTTCTTCAGTTTGGTTTCTTGTTTTATGTTGGTTGTGTTGTTTATCTTTCGTTGGGTTGGGGTGGAAGAGTTACATTTGGTGGTTCTACGTACCATCGATTATATAGAGCAATTTTTCTACAAGGCTTTATCGGCGGATTTTGAAAAGAGTTTTGGTGTAAGTTTAGCAATTTTCTCACTACAGTTATGAGATAGTATCAGTTAGCACATTCATCTGCACGTCTTTAGGTCAGATGTCACCTCTAAAATGAATTAATATATCTGACACGTGGTTGATATCTTAAATACCGGATATATTGTACGTTTTGAATCAGAAAAAAATCATTTAACATTGATCCTATCATCTGTTCACAATATACACCAGTAATAAGATCTTTTGGATACCTGCGGTTTGCATTAATTATTCTTGCTTGAAATGTTGCGTTTTCAATTTTGGGTAAAAATATTTCCTAGAAACCACAAATTTACGACCCTTTAAGATTACTATACTAAGAGTCCTGTACTAAGGGTCCTGTATAATAAAAAAGCATGCCTGCATTTTCTGTGTTCAAGTTTTGTTGGATTTTAAATGTTACATGTATATATGATGATATCAAGTTACACTTATTTAAAAACTGTAAAGGTCAAATGCATAATGAATATTACGTCCTGGAGGGCTTAAATTAAGGATAAAGAAAAGGTAAACCCTAGCAAGTGTTCAACAGTCCAAGATCTAAATGTATTTCCATATAATTTAAAATTCAAATAACGTGAAAATTTTAAAATAACTTACATTATACAATGAAGCCAATTAATATTTTCAAAATGTACTTTCAAAATCAAAGATAAGGAAACGCTTCAAAAGTATCCCTAATAAAAGTTGTATTGTACTTATGGAAAAACACGGCAAAATAGTTTTTTTAATAACCGATACATTTATCTCAAACTCTGTACCCCCACTAACCCTCACCTCCTTTCCGCGTCCAAGGCGGAAGCTCTATCCACTTAGGCCACCTTGATTTAAAAATGAAAATGGTACTATGCTTCGGCTTTCACCGGACGTAACCTTATCTTGAGAGTGCATTGCATAGTTTTACAAAACAAATTAATAGAATCTTATTATTAACCCAAATGATATATGCGATTGTGATGTGTCGAATTTTGAAACTCTTAGCATTGCTTAAATGAATTGTGCCAAAGCTATCTTAAGTAGAATAAGCTAAGAGACAGTCATTTTATTTCTGAACGTGAAAGGAAACTTGGTTTTGCATCAAGAAATTTGACTGAGTCATCTGTTATGGTACAAAAGGTTTTGGCATAACTCGCACCGGTTAAAAATGGGAAGCATATCAATAATTGATTGTTCAAAGAAAAGTTAATTGCGGCATGATTAGCCTATTTAGTTAATCAAATAATATACGTAGGAGATTTTAGGAAACAGTCGATTCTGATTGGTAAATGGAAATTTAAGGGCGTAACTTTTTTAGAAAGTAGTGGTGTTACTTGACAAAATTGCTTGTCTTCATACTTGCTTGGAAGGAACTAGACAGGACTCTGGGCAAACGTAGGAAATACTTTTCCTCTGAGTAAGGCCAGATAGTTGTCTCATAATTAACTGAGCTGACTTGTATTTGCTTTTGAGTACATGTTAGTACACATTCTTTCTTTTGTAGTGAAGAAATGGATTTCTTTCCATTTCAAATTATATTAACTTGATTAAATTTTATATTTGTTCATTTAAGGGGGCTCATTGTTTTATTTCTATAATATACTAAGATCTGTATTATTCTTCCTATCCACACTTGGTAAATTACATTGCAAGAGGTCATTCCCTAGCAACGAAACGGAGAGAAGGGTAATTAAACGTTTTGAATCCAGCACCTATCCACAGGGATGTAGATATCCGTTAACAAGAATTACTAAACATTAAGGAGTTAAGAAATTCAATTTTTGATTCAACTTGTCATCGTAATATTTATCTCAATTTCATTAATTTTTTTGTTACTGCTGTTTCGTTTCTTGTTTCTTGTGAAGAATGTAAACCCAATTAATGAAAACGTATAACAAACAACAACACAGAACATGTGACCGATTTCGCTTTATTGCTTCTGACTAAATTTAATATGAATTCAATATCATTGTTTAAGTCGTTAAATATACTATGTTCATAACTGATAAACATGACATAAACAAGATGACGTCATACTTACATTTTTAATGTCTTTTATTAATATTTAAATACAAATACACAAAACTGGATCGTAAAGATACATATTTCTTTTGTAAACAATTTGATGAACTTTAATGGATAAATAGCAATAAACAGTTTTATTAATATTTTTATTATGTACAATCACATTAACTGATAAAACTATTAAAAAGAACACACATACATACACACAAATGGTTGTTGTTGTTGTTGTTGGGCTTAACGCCATTTTTCAGCACACGATAGGCTATTCATGGCGGCCAGTATTAATGGTGGAGGAAGAAACCGGGAAATCACCGGAAAGAACCACCGACCCACGAGAAGCTACTGGCAAGCTTTCTCACATATCCACATTCGCCGAATCCTAGACTCGAACCCACGCAGACAGAGGTGAGATGGCAGTGATCCGTAACGGACAGCGCTTTAGACCACTCGGGGCCCCCTCACACAAATGGAAGACATTTGATAATATATGTTCAACAGTAGATAACTTAAACTATATATTAAATAAATAGTAAAACATGGTTTGCGAAAGTTTTTATAAATAAATAATCAAAATATATAATTAATCTGATACCCAGTCTGTTTTAACGAATTATAAGATATATTTTTATGACAATTAAAATAATATCAAATAATATACAATTAACTAATTGTAAACAGGTGACAAAATTCAAATAATATTTTATTAATGTTGTACAAGGTTTTGGAATTAAGACCTTTTGGATATACTGTTTTAAGACGGTGAATCCAAAAGGTTTCCTTTAAAAGACGTTCCATCTCAGAATCAACTAAATAGGTTGAAAGGAGAAATCTTGCAAAGTATGGAAACTTTTGTTATTGTTAAAGTGTTTTACAACGTAAGAATTGAAATTATGATCGATTTAGTTTTTTATATCTGATCTGTGTTGGTTCATACGTTTAGATATTTGTTGACTCGTTTATTTAATATATTGTATGCTACACTTTTTGTATGTGATCAAAAAAACAACATTTGATGTTGCACAGATAATATCACAACGCATATTAATTTTCTTTCGTATTAATACTATTAAAAAAAGTATTTTCCCTAATAAAAGAACAGTGCGAATATCTAGGTCTATTACATTTAGTTGATCCATTTTTTTCTAATTTAGAAGTAGTAATCTTTTGAGACTTTAACCTTTCATAAGCAAGTTGTGGGTTTGCTTTTGTGCAGCGATTTAACACTTGTTTTACTAGATAGTTTTAATAAATCCCAATATTTGTTGATACTGATACCTACATTACTTTACACAGTTATATGTCGATTCCCCGTCAACAACATCCATCCACCACAGCAACGACACCAGATTGTAATGGAGGCTTGCTATCGCAGATTATCGGATATCCAGTAATGAAGACAGAAGACCCTTATTGTCCATTTTATAACCCTACCATACAAAATGGTCAAGCGTCTGTGCCACCCCAACGGAAGATCCCCTTTTAAATCAATCTTCGCGGTACAGTTCGTTGAATGAATCAAGCCAAAGACTAGATTCTTCAGCATGCAGACTTTAAGCAACTCGGAAAGCAATATTTCGGAATACTTAGGAACCTCAGGGATCAGATTAGACAAATCAGAAAGCTTGGATATGACTTGTCAAGTACCTGCAGGAATTACCACAGCATGATGTTACATCTACAGTGGAGCGTGATGACACTAGCAAAGGAATACAAATCTCAGGACGAAGACTGTATACCGAAAACAATTTATTATTTGAATTCTGAGAACGGAATAGAATGACATGACAAAAGCGTTCTCTAAACTTAAAATAAAACAATAGTACAAATATCAAAAACTGAGCAATACAAGAAAAATATATTATATCTTGATGGTAACTTTACAAAAGAAACATGAAGTTAACAGAATACATAATGAAGCCATGTGGGCAAGTAATTATGATTAAAAAATAAAATAAGGTATTTTTAACAATTTGATTTGAATATATTAATACATAACCTGGATTTACCTAACCTTTTATATAAAATTAACAGGACACAGAAATAAGTCTGTCTAATTAGTAAAGGTGACCTAGTCTGATATCATACTGACTAATATTACACGAGGTTTAACAGCAAAATTAAGCTAGTGACAAAACGAATGTTGTTTTTTCTTTTTCTATAGTGCACCGTCTCACTCAATAAGTTATAGATTCCAAAATGTTAAATCTCTATTTTTTCTTTACAGTGATGCAAATGTATATCGAACGTACATATGCATATGTATAGATGTAGATATGCACTTGGATGAAAGGAGTCAATGGTATATATGTATAAGTATGAGTGGTGGTATATATGTGTATGTATGTATATCGTTATGTTTCGGCTCGTTAAAAGTAACAAACAGTGAAGAGAGCAAGCTTTGTAAATGATAAAAATAATTTATTTGTGAAACTAAGATATTAGAATAAACTCGACTCCGACTCATTAATTAATGACTCAACGATTACAAACGTGGACATACTTTCTTACAAAAAACGTAAGGATATAACCGAAGCTAATACGTCGTATGAATTACACGCGCACGGACGACGCATGCAATTTCACAATACATATGGATATTAGGAAAGCCTGGCCAAGTATCAACCAATCGTTTTCTTAGCTATTCCTGAATGTTTGCTTGTAACGAATTTGCCTGCCATCATACAAAGCACGTGTTCACAAGAGTCACAAACACGATGTTTTTTACATATTAGACTGATGTTAATATAATCTTAATAATAATTACATTTATTGAAAGAAAAACGAAAAAATTATACAAAATTCATTCCTTAACAAACACTTAAACTGCAAGGTCGTAACACCTTGTCCCATAAAGAAAAAAAGATTTGTGTAATAAAACTTTCTTACTAGATGTAAATCTTACACAAGGTAAACATTAAAATAACTTATGAATTTTAAAAAATGACATTACTACACACGGAAAAGTGCATATGCAATCAAATTATCCTTTCCTTTTATGTGCCTGATATCAAGATATGCATTCTTGTAAAAATAAACAGCCTCTGCTTTTTAATTTTCATTCTGCCGACGAAAGTGAGGGAGTTGTGGTCACTAAACAACAGCAGGAGAAGGAGCCAAAAAATATAAACTTTGAAATACTGTAACGCTAGCATTAAGGCCAAACAATCCTCGATTTTTGAGTTGTTTCTCTGATGTTTAATTAAATAACACACTGGTTGTTCAACACCATTTTGGGCATCTTGAAACAAAAACCGCTCCATCCACAACATCACTCGCATATGCAAATAGTTTGAACGGCTGACTGAATTCTGGAGTTGTTAAAACTGGTGCATTTTCAAGTTTGGCTTTTAGTCTACAATTTTCAGTCCAAAGTTTGTCAGAAGTTTAACTACATCAGAAAAATCAAACAATCTGCGATATTACACAACCATACCTAAATATCTCAGCTGTTTTATATCGACAGGCACTGGAAATTCAGAAATAGCCTTGACATTAGCATCTATAGGTTTAATCTGAACATGTCCCACAATTGTGTCCTAGAAAAGAAAACATGCACGGCAGAATTCACTTTTAGACAAATTAATAGTCAGATTTGCATCCATGAGTCTGTCGAAGAACTTCCATTTCGTTCCAATTCCAATTCAATAGATGTTTTTTCCAGGTGTTGTAAATGATGACATCATCAATGTATGCATCACAGTTGTTTAGACCAGAAGTAATCATATTCATAAGGCGTTGAAAAGTACTTGGAGAACCTTTAATCCGAAAAGGCATCACTTTGTACTGGTAGAGTCCATCTGAAGTCACAAATGCCGAAATTTCTTTTGCTCTTTCCGTTAAGGGGAATTTGCCAAAATCTATTCAGAAGGTCAAATTTAGTGACGTATTTCACATTTCCAATCCTGTTGAGACAATCGTGACTCTTAGCAGTGGAAATGAGTCTTTGTTACACTATTCACCTTCCTATAATTAGTACACATTGAGAAAGTTTTATACGGTTTCGGAACAAGAATGCACGTTGAACTCCAATCACTCTTACTGGGCTCTACAGAATCATTGTCCAGTAAATACTGAATATTTTTTCATATATTGCTGTTTAAAAAGGATTCATCCTGTATGGGTTTTGTTTCGTGGGTTTCGAATTTACTATTTCAACGTCTTGAAAAAAATTGTCCTTGTAGGCACATTTAGAAGCTTATATTCAGACAATTCACTTTTTATTCAGACAAAAGTTCACTTTCTTGATCTGCAAATGAGAGTTTCTGGTCTAGATTTTCCATAACTTCCGATTTCTGCAGTCTTGTTCCAAGATTAGAATCCAACTGAATTCCCTCATTCGCTTCTTTTGGTGGGACAGGTACAACTAAATTACATGATTTGCTTGGCTATTTCTTTAAATAGTACTCCATTTGTTTACTAATATTATAATCTCACTAATTTTCTTTACTTTGTAAGGGCCATAAAATCTTAAATTGTAGAAAAATTTGCAGAATTAGCAAGAGAGAATGGACTTTATTACAGATCTCAAAAAGTCTCTAGTACACATTGGCGAAACCAGTTTTACTTTCGACTGATAAATGCCAAATTCAGGTGAAACGAGCTGGAACACTCCAGACTTAAAATTTTACATTTGACCAGATCTATCATATTTGAGACGGCCAAATTAAGCGAAATTCCTCAAATTTATTACTTCCTGAAAAACTTGTTGACGCACACATGGACAACAAGTTTTGGTTACATGACATGGTCTTTGGTAAAGGATCAATACAATCTACCTAATTTTACTGAATGGTTTATCAAGTGCAGAAATTGGTTGCAAATGAGCTTTAGCTTTGTTTGGATTTGGTTTTCCTACAATTTGACATTCGTAACAAGATCTGTTCGAGTCTTTCATAATCATGTTCAATTTTCTCAGACATCGTCTCTTTTAACTACTGTTCTTTTTCCCTAGCAAATTTAACACAAATTTGTTTAATTTCTTTTTTGTAACTTCTGAATCTTGTCGATAAGCCTCGGGGATTAACTCGTAACCTTTCACGAATCATTCCTTAACCAAATCGTGATCAAAACTTTGTTGTACTGATAGAGATATATAAATATTTCTGGTTTGCCATTAAGTACACTCTGTAATAATTGAGTCCAATAATCTTTGCCATTTTGAATTCTCAGCTCTTTTTTTCAAACTAAATAAAATATGTCTATTTTTTCAAAAAATACAATATTTGTCTATTTTTTCAAACAAACTAAAATATTTGTCTACTTTTCACTAAAGGGGGAACAAATTTGATATTTCATAAAATGTTGAACTTTGAATTTGCATGAGATGTGGAATCATACCTGTCACTTGCCAGATCCAATTCTTTCATTTTAATTTGATATTCTTTTTTATCCCTTTCTTCTTGCATCTATCTTTTTCCTTTACTTCTATTCGTCTTTGTTTTTTTTTCTTTCTGTTTGTATTCTGTTTATCCCTTTCTTCAATTTGTGTTTGTTTTCCCTTTTCTTCAAATTGTAATCTCATTTCTTTAAGTTCAAGTTCTTTTTGCAATTGTATTTGTCTATCTTTTTTTTTTCGTTTCTAATTGTATTCTCATTTGTTCTTTTTGAAACTCAAATTTTTTTTTTAGTTCTGCCATTTTTACGTCAGCATCGGTTAAAGTCTTACTGACAGATGCCAAAACACTTGTCAAAGACATTCTTTTCTACCAAATGTTTAACTAAAATTTTCTTGATTTCTTGTTTAGTTAGGAAAGTTTTTGCTTCGGATAATTCATACTTTCTGGCAAGTTCAAGCAATTCATCCTTCTCAAAACTGTTCTTGGGCTGGAGCATAAAGAAAACCCTTCACTCTTGACATTTGTAAAAAGAAAGCCCGTTTTTAATAAGATTTCAACTAAAATGAACTAGGGGAATTTACATTTATAACTTTAGTCAAATTCAAATATCGTAAAGGTTGATAGACCAATTTCGTTACGTTACGTATCGGATCGTTCAAAGTAACAAAGAAAGAGTGAAAACAAGCTTTGTAAATTTTAAAAAAAATATTTTTCCTAGAAAACATGGAAAAATGTAATTAAATAAAACAAGACTTACGACTTACGGAAATGATCCAAATTGTTCTAAAGATAAACACTAAGTCCTGTAAAAAAAAAAAAAAAGTTTTAACTGTCTTAAGTTCAGTTCCGGTCCAAAATAGCGGATGATGAAAGACGAACGCTTACAAAACTCCATAATTTACACAGTAAAACAGTTTGTATTATTCAGTTCAAAATGAGAATATTTTCGGAAAATGTCTTTGTCCAAACCAGTAATGTTGTTCTTCAGGAAAACAATTATTCAGAAAAACGAAGTAAAATTAGCTCCTCTAACAAAATACATGTTCTACGTAGACATAGGAACAGACAACTTCTAGCACAAAAATACCTTTCTTAAGGTAATAGAAGTTGTGTAACTCTAGCATGTTACAATAAACTCCGACTTTGAATGACTCTACGACTGAGGACTGACTGTCCTACAAAACAAAACTAAGGATATAAACGAAGCTAATACATCGTATGAATTATACGTGCACGGAGGACGCATGCAATTTCACAATACATCTGGATGAATTGGAAATCATACACAACACGTGCTCACCTGAGTCATATTCACAATTCAAGTAAACCGATGATTTCAACAACATATTAGACTGATGTTAAGATATTCTTGTTAATAATTACATTTAATGAAATATAAATGAAATAAAAAGATCTATACAAAATTAATTCCTTAACACACACACACACACACACACACACACACACACACACACATGTAAACTACAAGGTCGTAACAATATGTATGTGGACAAATGAAATAGGAAAACATGGGATCTTAGTTTGATTAAATAGCATATTTCACATAGCACACACAGATAATAGGAGACCAGATAATAGGAGACCTTGGCAAAGGTCACAAAAACGTTTAAAAAGGGGAGAGACTCCGTGAAAGTGAAATATAATCGGATGAACGAAACTTTCTGATACACTAGGGAATAAATACCCCTTCAAAAATGAACTTTAAATACGTTTTTGTTCAAAAATTCTATATATAAAAGATACATCACACCTCATCTGGGGGAAAACACGAACACATGAAATACTTTTAAATTTTTTTGACTAAGTCTGGGAGTGCGGCATCTGTCTGGTGCCCCTCTTCCCCACCCTCCCAAAAAAAAAAGAATAGTGTATACCGAAAACAATTCATTATTTGAATTCTGAGAACGGAATAACACAAATCTCGTATGGAGAGTGATCTATCTAGCTGCATAGGTGAAGCTAATGATGTGCAATCTACACTTATTTATTCTCCAGGACATCCGGCCATAAATACCCTTCTAGTTGCACCTTCATACTTTACACAGCTATATGTTGATATACCACAATATCCGTCCACCACAGCGACGAAACTGAATGGTAATGGAGGCTTGCTAATGCCGGTGCCCAGATATCCAGTAATGAAGACAGAAGACCCTTATTGTCCATATCCTTATCCTACTCTGAAAAATGACTCAAGTGTCCGTGCCACCCCAACGGAAGATCCCCTTTTAAATCAATCCTCGTTGAATGATCAATCAAGTCAAAGACTAGATTCTTCAGCATGCGGACTTTCTTTGAGCAACTCGGTAGGCAATACACCCGTTACTAATAATAACGTAATACACCGGTTACTAATAATAACGTATAGCGTCCATAGCGATTTATGTACTGTGAAAAATGCACAATAGCGTTCTCTTAACTTTTGGTATCAATTTATTTGACTGACGGTGTGTGTATAAGGTGATATTACTCTTTTGAATACAGTCGCAAAAATGTGACATTTTTATTTTCAATATTATTTAAAATATAACTTTTAATATGAAAATGACTGTTTTACTAAACAAACTTTTTCTTTAAACACTTAAAGATTTATTCTTGTCATATTTGATACGATCTAGAAACATCATGATAATACTGGAGTGGCCTTTAACCAACAAATTTAACATTATGATAAAACTCCAACAGCTACTAACAAGAGGACAAAGATATAGGACTTATCATGAAAGCAAAACAAGAGAATAACCAAAAATCAAGTAAAGCAATTACTGCTTCGTGTCCAGTAACACGACATTATTGGTTATTATGGGATATCTTATAACTGCAGGATGGGGTTCTGTTTAAGAAATTCATCAAAAAAGATGGCACTGGAGAACATTTACAATTCATTAATCCTTGGGTATTGAGGAAATATATCATGTTTCAGATGGATGATTCTATGTTATCTGGACACCTAGGAATAAAGAATACACGCGACGAAACTTTTCAAGGATTTTACTGGTACGAAATGCATGAAAACATTATGGACTGGGTAATGAAATGTGATATTTGTGCTACAAATAAGAAACCCAACAAGAACCCAAGAGCACCATTGGGTAACATGGCAGTTGGAGCACCCTTGGATAGGTTGGCAACAGATATTTTGGGGCTTTATCTCGGACACCTAGGGCAAACCAGAACATTTTGGTTGCAACTGATAATTTTATCAAATGGGTCGAAATATTTGCAGTACCTGACCAGACTGCTGACACATGTGCACAGAAAATATTGGAGGAGGTTATTAGCAGATTTGAATGCGCTTTGCCCATACATTCTGATCAAGGTCGAAATTATAAATGTGAAACTTTCATAAAGTTGTTTCAGATGTTAGAAATACAGAAAACTAGAAGTGTTAGAAATCCAAGATGTAATGGACTAGTAGAGAGTTTCAACCACTCTTTTAAGGATGATTAAAGCCTATTTGAGGGGAGAGCAAGAAGACTTGGATTTGCACTTAGATTCTTTAGCGGCTGCTTATCCAGCTACACCACATGAGTCCACAGGTTTAACACCAAATTTACTAATGTTAGGAAGAGAAGTAAGGTTGCCTGTAGAACTTGCATTTGGATATGCGAGGAACCAAACAGGAGGAAATTTCATAAGTTATGGTGAGTATGTTCTAATTAGAGAGAGGATGCATCATGCTCATCAAGTTGCCAACATTTACAGTCTGCAGCGAGACACCAAAAGAATTGTATGATGCCAAGGTGTCCCAGTATACTTACCAGCCAGGAGATTTAGTGTGGTTAATAGCAGGAAGTAGGAAGACAGATGTGTCCCCAAAGTTGCAGAACATGTATGATGGACCATATGTCGTCAAGTGGAAAATAAGTTGTTTAAATTACCTGATACAACTAGATCCCAAAGGGAAAGAAAAACTTGTTAATCAAACATTCTGATGAAAAATACAGGTGAAAATCCCCTGAGACGGACAATGAAGGTTTCCAAAATGGCAGTCCTGGATTCAAGACCTGAGAAAAACATTAGTTGTTAAAGACACAGTTCATAAGTATTGACAGAGCCGACTGTGAAGTAGCAGCATGATGTCAAGTTCAGAGTTAGTACAAGGACTATAAATTTAAACTAAACAGGGTTGAAAAACAAGAATAATAATAATAATAATAATAATAATAATAATAATAATAATAATAATAATAATAATAATAATAATGGTGATTAAAATTTTAAGGTTAAAAGATTGGCACATACAGCCTATTAAATTGACAGCATAGCAGACTTTTTTTTAAAGAAAAAATTAGAAGAAAAAAAAAGGTCTCTTGATTTGTATGATGAAACGTGTATCTTGCTGAAATAGTCACCTTTGTTGACGAATGGCTGCAAGGAGTATAAAGATAAGGGAATACACCCACAAAAAAGGATGTGCATATCAGTGCTTAGGATGTAGAGGATTTGGGAAAGAAGTAGTCGGATCAAAAGGGACAGAGGAAGATATTTTAACTTTAAACAAAGAAGAGTCCTTACTTGTGTGGAGAGAGAGAGGTCAGGATACAGAATGAAGATGGAAGGTGGGTCACCAGTGATTATGCAGCCTAACCTGACAGTGATAGGTTCAGCTATCAGTAAATCTTTAGCGGCTACTTCGGCAACAGCAGTTCTCTGCAAACCTCTAATAACCATAGTGCTAACTGCAATGACTGCTAATGTTTCCCAAAATCATGGGCTTTTACACATGTTGACATCAGCAAACTTAAATGCTCAAGTCACAATAACTAGTACCCGTAGTGAAGGACATCTATTATGCAAACCTCTGTGGAGTCTGAATATATTCTGAATAACCAGATGAACTATAAGGACGACCCCTTTCTATCCGAATTCCCCACCCAGGAGGTGGAAATGCCATATAATGTACAAGTAACACAAAGCCATATTAATGAGCCAACACCTACTGGTGGTGTCATGCCATCTCCTGTTAGACAGCCTATGACAAAAAGTGACCATGTCAAATCACCCAAGAAAATGTCAAGTTCTGTCTCATCTACTTGTACCTGTTGTAAAGAACACAAACAAAACAGACAGAGGTTGGTGGAAAAGTTTACAGTTGCAGTAGATGCCATGAACTGCTCAATAAGTCTAGCTGCCCAGGCTGTCAGAGAGGCTCTGGGTGTTTCATTAGATGCCCTGAGCAATGTGACAAAAGCCGTACAAGCAGTGGCTTTTCAACAATATCAAAAAATCACCAACAACTTAATAAAATCAATCAATGTACGCAATCTCACATATTCAACTGAAACTATTGGAAACCAGCCAGTATTGAAGGAGGATAAGGGAAGGAATGAAGAGAGAACAGATAACAAGGAGAACAAGAAGAGTGATAGAAGGAGAGAACAGCAGGGAAAAGAAATATCTTAGACAGAAATGCAGGCATCACCCATATTAGTTCACTGTGATATTTAAGTTGTAATCTATGCTGTAATATTTTAATGGCTGCCTTGCAATTAGGACATTTTGTTTTGGATGATGAGTGTCTCTTTTGGTATTGAAGTTGATTATTCTCATTATGTTATTAGCTTTTAAAGGGTTACAACTAAAATAGCAATAGTCCAAAGCACATACACTTACAAATTGATTTCTAGGAAGAAAAAAAAATTTGTTTTACCTTGTTATTGGATGTCCATAGTCTTATGACCTCTTTATAACCTTTTCTGGTCTCACTCCACTGATAATGCATTATCTGTTTAAATGTCAAACTTCATGCCACACACAATTATATTGGTCAGTACAGATATCCAACAAATGTATTTCAGGTAAACTAAACAGATAAATCTAGTAGGTTTTTTTTATAAATTTTTTTCTCTGAAAAATTCAAGTACTATTGTGCAGTATCATGTAAATTACAAATGCAACTTGTACTGTGTGCTCCCAATGATTAATTTTGTTCTTCTAGTCATGCATTGCATTTAATTGGCTTATACTGGTATATTGTTTGTTAAACTATGCTGACATTTGATTTTGAATGTCATGCATCTTAAATGATTTGATTTACTACTCATATACATATTCAGCTCTTTGAGATTTTCTTACCAGTAGACATCAGGATACTAAACACATTTTATTTTTACACACATGCTGTGTAAGGGACAGTTGAGCACTTTAAAATAAATTATCTCATACAAATTAAAATATGTTTATTTTGTTTGCAATGTGTATTCTAAAATGGATTCATTTGATCACAATAGGTATGCCAGTTTGTTTCTTGTAAGTTTTATGATGTTCAGTATCAAACATTGAATAGTTCATTTTAGTATTGTCACATTTAATTCAAGTTTATTTTCTTACTGTGCAATGTATACTTTATAATGGCTAGAATTTGGAGAGAAAAAAAACTTGTACCTAGAATTGCTCTCAATTTAAATTAGTGTGTCAATGTTCTTACACATTTCATTGTTAACATTAGTACTTGTGCTTGAAACCTGTGGCATTTTTAGGTTTGGAGTTTAAGACATTTATAAATATTAATCATATTAGTGTTGAATTAAAATATCTATTGTTCATAATTAGCTTCAGTAATTTAATTCCATGTTCTTGTTCTTCAAGTTGAAGATAGTGAGTGTGATGTGTAATTTATAACAATTACATTTCAATTGATCATGCCATTACTACAGTACTTTCCATAAAATTTAAAGTATCAGTTTTGTGTATGTAAGTGCCACAGTGTAAACTTTAAGAGTGTTGTGAGGATACTAACACTCTTGGCAGAGGGAATTGTAATAACCAAAATTTAGAGTGTGAGGTTTGCATGTCTGTATACGGCAAACCCCATACAAGTCACAATTCAGTCTCGAATATTTTTTGTAGCGCATTAGCAATGAATTGTTCAAATGATTTGACATTATTATTTTATAGGATCATCTGTTTTGTCTACTTTGTCGATTAACTGTTAGCTGGTGTAGTCTAGGTCTATATGTTTTGAGTCAGCGGAATTAGGGAGTACCAATGCTGACGTCTGGCATCCTTGATAATTTGAATAATGACTATTTATAGATAACCGTTTAAGACTGTACGGTACATACTCAATGCTTTTATAGCCCCTAGGGTTTCATTTGTTTAAATCATTGCATTTAAGTTTGCTTTTCATTTCTCTTCTTTATTTAATTGATGCATACACATGTTCACTGCCCTGTCATGCGGTCTACCTCGGTAATATTGTAGCAGTGCATAACAGTTTCCGAACCATTGCTATCGGCGACAGCTAAACACGATATGTGCCTCGAATTACAAAACTGATATATTTTGTTTTATTCTTTTCTTGGGGTAATATAATCACATGTAATAACGTGTAAAATATCAAATTGGTAATTTCAATGAATGATCATTGACTAAATATATACATGCAATACTAGTTTATACTTGTTTGAATAAACCCACAAAAGTTGTGGGTTTTAGAACTGGGTTTTGTGGGCGTTGTGGATTTTAAACTGGGTTTTGTGGGCGTTGTAGGTTTTAGAACTGTGGGTTTTGTGGGCGCTGTGGGTTTTATTAGGAGTATATAAGGCTTTGTGTGCTGCTTGTGGGTTTCAGTCAGTCAGCTAGCAGCAATCAAACTAGGTACATCACAGTTATTGTGAGTTTGATTTCTTTTTTATTTGTATTGTTTAGTTTATTATAGAGTTATGTAACTTGAGGCAATATTTTGGACAGTAAATTTTGTTAAAGTTTATTTAAGCAGAAAGCAATATTTTTTTAAGGAATTTATTTTTTTATTTTTAATTCCTTTCTTCCAAATTTTATGCATTATAGTCATGTATAATATATTTTTATAAGCAAACTAGATGTTGTTATATAATTTTTTATTTGAACCTCAGTTATATGGTCAAGTTAGTGTTGTCCTCACAGACCAATACTTTTATTTATTTATTTATTTACTTGTTTAGTTTTATAAAGCTAAAGACATATATAGAAGTTTCTCTGCAAATATATCATTCATTTTCTAAAATTAAAGGTTGATCAATGTTCTTGAGGAAATAGAATATTTAAGTCATTGTGAGTGTTTTCCTCGCCGACTTGACATTGTAAAGTCAAATAAACAATACTTGAATAATCTAATAATTGATAAAAACATAATTTATTTAAATTTCTTATCTTTAATTTACTAGTTGTCTAAGTCATTGTGAGTGTTTTCCTCATCGACATCACATTCTAAATTTAATTCAACAATACCCGATTAATCTAGGAATTGATGAAAACATAATTGATTTCAATTACTATTTTATAACTTACTAGTTGTATAAGTCATTGTGAGTGTGTTTCTCACCGACTTGACATTCTAAATTCAATTCAACAATACTTGAAAAATCTAGTAATCTATCAAACATAATTTATTTAGATTTCTATTTTATAATTTATTAGTTGTCTAATTTATTATGAGTGTTTTCATCACCGACTTGACAGCCAATTTACTTTCATCTATATTAATTCACCTCAAATAAGTAATATGCTACATCATGTCAATGTTGTTTCTTTTGATGTTGTTTCTGCATAATATAAGTCGAAGAAAATTTAAAACCAAGCCTAGAAAGAACTATATTAGTTTTGGCTAATTCGAGTACATTTTTTATACATTTTTACTTAAAAGGAACATTCTCAACAATTTGAATTCATTAAAATAAGTGCCTCAAGTAATAGGGAAGTCTATGCTTCAATGGATAATTTGGCTCTTGTTAAGTTTTATACATCTCTGTGTTTTACCATAATTGTAGAGATTCTATTAGTTGAGGGTATCCGACGGGTCTAAAACCCTCGGTGAGTTAGGCTTGTCATTCGTAGCTTGTGAAGACAGGACCCGGAAAACTGAGCGGAGGAACCACCAGCTGGTCAACGGGCAGGAAGTCGGACCATGCAAAGCGACGTGGAGCTTTAAGAGCACGGCAAGACACGCAGGATGCATTGGTCATCCACTGAATCCAGTCTCCATTCCAACCGTCTTGACTGTGTCTTGCCACTGCATCCAGTCTCCATTCCAGCCGTCTTGACTGCGTCTTGCCACTGCATCCAGTCTCCATTCCAGCCGTTTTGACTGTCTTGCCACTGTATCCAGTCTCCATTCCAGCCGTCTTGACTGTGTCTTGCCACTGCATCCAGTCTCCATTCCAGCCGTTTTGACTGCGTCTTGCCACTGAATCCAGTGTCCATTCCAGCCGTCTTGACTGCGTCTTGCCACTGATTCCAGTCTCCATTCCAGCCGTCTTGACTGCGTCTTGCCACTGAATCCAGTCTCCATTCCAGCCGTCTTGACTGCGTCTTGCCACTGAATCCAGTCTCCATTCCAGCCGTCTTGACTGCGTCTTGCCAAAGTGGGGCCTGGACGAGAGAGTGATATTCTCCTGCATTTTAATGCAACTCACGCGCAAGTCATTTGTGTCATCACCTGTGCCTTCGATGACATTGAATGGTCCTCATCGACACTGATGGACGAACATCATCATCGTTAATATCATCTTCATGGTCATCACTTTCGTCATCATCGTCGTCGTCGTCATCGTGGATTCCAAGCATTAACTCAATTTTGCCTATATTTTTATCAGGAAGCTCAAGGAAGATCAAGAATAGACAAAGAAGACAGTTTAGAAATTAATCTCTGTTACCTCAAGCAGTTATCAAAATAGGAAACTTAACAGCGACGCATGACGACCTCTAGTAAAGGAATAAAAAAAATTAACAAGAAAACTGCGCAGGTAAAGTAATTCGTTTTTTTAATTCCACGAACGTAAAATATATATGAAATGAACTTCCGTACGGACAGTCATCTGCCTAACTGCATTGGTGTAGTTAATGATGAACTATCTAAAGCTAAATATTTCCGGAGAAATTCAGTCTTTCGTTCGCCTCTCTGTGCTCCAGGCAATCTTCTTACTTTTACACTACTTTAAGTCAACATTCCATCAACACCATAGTCATCCACCACAGCCTGGACACCGGATTGTAATAGAAGGGTTATTACAAGCGCGAATACAATAAATTATTTGTTCTAATCAACTGATAATAGCAAGACACGAATATTTAATCTAATCTAAATAATCTTTTAACATGGGTACTGGGTATAACAAGTAACTATTCCTGAGGAAAGTACACGTGTGTAGGGATATGACAATCATTGTTAGGCAACATTTTATGCAACTGAAGAACATACCTGCCGTAAAATGTTGAAGTAATGGAAATTTCAGTATTTTAAATATAGGGACAGGTAGTTTCTCTCTCAAGTCTTTTAGCTTCTAGACATTTTGTTTCCTGTACAGTATTGCATGTACATAAGAATAACTGTTGGGTTCATCTACAATAGTTCTCATTTTTATCTCCATGTCTTGTTGACTGAATATCAGTGAAAAATCACAAGAATGCTTCATTTTAAATTAGCCATGCAAATGATGGAAAGCAGAATGAAACTTAAAGCCAGATCCTGCAACCTTAAGCAAGCAAAATATTCACCAAACAAACTCACAAAAATTAAAATGAAATGATTGTAATATGAAATTAATGGATTTGAAATAATAATAATAATAATAATAATAATAATAATAATAATAATAATAATAATAATAATAATAATAATAATAATAATAATAATAATAATAACAATATGGCTTATATGGAATAACCTCTGGTTTGCTCAAAGATTGCTTACATAACATTGTATACATATTTCAATAGTTTCTATTATACGAAAATCTAAATAAAAACTGAGGCAGTGTGATCTATTTGTGGAAGAAAATTCTGACATATTGCTTACAGATAAAGGGTTGAAGTTTTTATGATGCTTTGAAAATGGTCTCTTGGTAATTTTATATTAAGTTAATTCATATTTTGAGTTTGATTTGAATATTTTATGATTTTTATATTCAATCAAAGTCTGATCTCGTTGGACAGGATAACTTTTTACTCTCTCTAGCTCCGGCAAAGTTATTTCCTTTCGGTAATGTTGCGCGTACGGTTTTTGTCCTTCCCACGTTGGCAATCTCGTTGATACTGCGTAAAACAGCAATGTAAATTGTCAAGGGGTATTTATTTCCACAAACGTTTGAACTGAGGTATATTTCGCACATTATTAAGTATACGTGTGCTTGTTTGCATATGTGTGTGTGTGTGTTCAAAGGGAAAGGTTGTAGCTCACGCATATAAAGTGTTAGAGACGTTAAACTGGAGATTTTAGTCCCCTATTGCGTTTTTAATAGGTTGTAAAACCCTGTAACAATCATACACTTTGATTTTGAATATAACTTTCAGCAGTTTGTGTAATTAGGCAAATATTGATACATAGAACGAACATTAATAGTTGAAAAACTATTATGGTAGAGTGGGGTTTTTTTGTTTTCTTTGCTATTATGCGACTGAAATCATTTTCCACAACCCAGATTATCGTAATACACTTTGACTTTGGATTTCCCTTGATCCTACGGGTTCCAATTTCCCAATGACGTTAATGAAGTATTGGCGGGAAAACTCTCAGACCAGAAAATAAAAACGAAACAGAGCATTCTCTCATCCTAAACTTGGAGTTGTAACATGACTATAATTATTTATTTTAATGTCTGAATCTCTAGTGACCTCTTATCTTTATTTCAAACGTAAAGTTATCTGTCTAAATGCTAACTGCAATTAATACCCTATAATATACACGTAAGAAACTAATATTGTCCAGAATTTTGACTGCTAAATATCGCAATGTTTTGAATTAGGATAAACAAAAAAAACACAAACGCTTGTAATTCCGTGCAACTAGTTTCGCATTTAATATATGCTTCTCCAGGCACAAAATGTTTATGTTGAGAAAGAAAAGTTAAAATATAAAATTTAGGTTGTTGTTCAATCCGGGAGGCGCGCGCGTGTGTGTTTGTGTGTGTGTGTGTGTGTGTGTGTGTGTGTGTGTGTGTGTGTGTGATGCTTTGAACTCGATTGTATATATTATATTGACGATCCTTAAGAACGGTACATTTTAAATAAAACCAAAGTATTTATATATAATTTTCTGTTGTTTTTTTGTTTTCGTTTTTCTGTAGTCTCGTCCCACTTTCGACTTTTTCAAGGTGCTCCAATCTGATCCGTTTGAGTTCACCCTTAGACTGTAGTTTATTGTGATGACAATTTGTAGCTATAAAGCCTGAACTGCAATAACATGATTGGGCACCAAATGTTTTGTGCTATCTTGTTTGCTTTCCTTCAGTTTAGCCAGTTTCGAATTTATGATTCGGTAGTTCTAGGGATAGTTGATGCAACGCTGTTTGCATATTTTTGCTCCATCTCAGAAATGATTCCAGTCGTCTGCAAGAAAAACGAAAATATTAGTGTGAATTAGTGAATAAATAAAATTAGAGGTAGCACCAATTGTAGACATGTGACCATTTGCTGACCGTTTGTAAACAATAGGAGTTTCTCTTGAATAAATGGCATAGAGGAACACTTGGGATATTGCCTTCATGAACAATAAAATCCAGATAGAAAGCAAAAATATATATTGATTTAAAAAATATTCTTATGGCAATATGAATCAGTCAAATGCTGCTGCAACTAAACCTAATTACCAAAGTTATACCACGCAAAAATACAATAAAAGCTTTTTCAAATAGTCAACTAGAGCTGATAAATTTGAATAAAAATTTAAATTGTGTTAATATACATCAAACGAGTTGTAGTGTCAATGATTGGGGGGGGGCATCGTTAGTCTCGGGAGCCAAAAACTGTTGGGCCGACCCTGTGGTTAACACATAATCTTGTCTTCATCACACAAACAATTTTTTTTCCTAGTTTTATTTGTCCATACGAACCCCTCATGAAATTCCGCCTCACCCACATCGAACATGATTTGCCTTGGGGGAGACAATATTTTAAAATCTCTCCGTAATAAAGTCAATTAGATGTCAAAAAGTTACTTTTAATCCATGCACCATCTGTAATAATAAGTGTGAATACAACCATGCTAGTATAGTTTTATATTTGTAGTTCAAGCGGCATGCACGTGTTTGTACTTGTTATTTGTCCATTTTAATGTTTGGAATGGAAACTGTTAGTTTTGTTTATGAAAGATATGGATTAAAAAAAAATATTGATTTTTATTATTTATTTATTGGATCTCCGTTTATGGGAAAAACTATATTGTTGGTTGACGTGTGGTACATTGGTATGTGGTAGGTCGTGGAATGGTAAATTAGACCATTTTCATCGATCACGTCAGTTAATATATTTCTAAACATTACTAATGGGGTGGGGGAATAAGGGGCGATTAAATTAACCCCTTGTAGAACAGAAATTCAAAGGTAGGAGCTTGAATCAAACCAATAGGGCGAACTTTTCTCCTTGTCTGTATGCCTTTTCTATGACGTACATTACGCTTTCACCATATATATATATATATATATATATATATATATATATATATATATATATATATATATATATATATATATATATATATATATATATATATATATATATCCGGATGTGAGCGATGAAGCTACGTTAAGTATTAAGACAATTTACCCAGTTAAAGAAAGCTGCGGCGCCGGAACTCGTTACACACACAGTCTCAAATTTAATGCCTTCAAGTATCTGCTTGCTTCCGAGAGCGACATCTAACTGGAGGCTTTCTATATCGAACTCTGTGACTCTCCTTTTGAGTGATATCTTTCCAGTTTTAACTATCAGTGCTTGCACATTTTTCCAATCCTGTAATAATAATAATAATAATAATAATAATAATAATAATAATAATAATAATAATAATAATAATAATAATAATAATAATATAGCCACGTCACCCTCACCGATGGAAAAAGCATCAGAATTATATAAAATAGCTTCCTTCTAAGTGTGGACAACTTTGTTTGAAGCATACAAGTTTCTTTGACTACAGCGTCGACAATATTGAAGATAATGAAGTCACAAACGACCATGCAGTTCAAGATAACGATCGTAGTAGTTTCATGTGACTGTGATAAAGAGAACCAAACATGGTAAAAACAACTGTAGAGAGCAAGGAGAAATAGGTAATGGTTTTCTTTGGTTTCACCTTAGTTTCTTCTTCGTAATTCCCAAGAAGAAGAAGGGTTGCCTTCATCACTTTGTACACCTCTTCCGGAGGATTCGAATAGGAGCGTATCTCGGCTATTGTTTCTTGGTTCAGTTCTAGCACTCCTTGCATGAGTTTCTGAAGACGCTTCATCCTGTCTACAGCTTCCCTTGCTTCCGCAATTTCTACACCCAACTCCGCCGTGTAGCCTTTCTCTATGGCCTCTCCCACCTTTAACTCCAGGTGATCAAGTTTCTTGCTTTTCATTGCATTGTGAATTGCTGAAATATATTTCTTACAAAGTCATCACATTAATTTCACACAATATTATGTGTTTGTGGTAAACATTTTAACTTAGTGTACTCAGAATTATAAAGCGTTCTTGCCAAAAATTATCGAAACTTCAGAGAAAGGAGTTAAGAGAGGACCACAGTAAGCTCTGATACATAACGGTAATAGGTTTCAAAGACCTTACACTATGACTAAAATACAACTCTGATACCTAACGGTAATAGGCTTCAAAAGCCTTACACTGTAACTAAAACACAGCTCTGATACATAACGGTAATAGGTTTCAAAAGCCTTACACTATGACTAAAATACAACTCTGATACATAATGGTAATATGTTTCAAAAGCCTTACACTATAACTAAAATACAACTCTGGTACATAACGGTAATAGGTTTCAAAAGCCTTACACTATAACTAGAATACAACTCTGATACATAACGGTAATAGGTTTTAAAAGCCTTACACTGTAACTAAAACACAGCTCTGATACATAACGGTAATAGGTTTTAAAAGCCTTACATTATAACTGAAAATTGACTACATTAACCTGACAAAATAAAAATCCAGTACAAAATCTACAAGAAGAAAAACCCCAATGATATCCGCTCACGTGTCTCTAGAAACGGGATGTTGTCCATGGAATCCTATAAGACAATACTGGAATAGTGTCTCATTCTAAAAATTTCGACAATGAACTGTTGCTTAGTAAATGATCTTTCTTTATATGTTACATTATGGAAGTGCTTTTTAAAAACTTCACTTTCTTTTTGTTAATTTTGTATTGGTGCTTTATCATATTCATTCAGTTTCTGATGTTAAGTTGTGTTGTTCATTTGCCAACCCTTATGACTTTATTCTCTATCGGTGATGCTGTATACCTTTATTAGGGTACTCAACTGTTATCACCACTTCTTTGTCATGCAAGTCATCCGGTAACGGACGCAAATATTATACAGGAAATCCATAAAAAGCAACATACAGCGCTGCGGAGATTCGCTCGCATTGAACGACTACCGTAGACAATTAGATTCCCTATTTGTACATTGCAGATGTTGATTTGAGAGTAGTCTTAAAACGGAGGTCTCTTCCGGCTTCATCGATTTCCCAAATCTTAAATATCAAATTATACCGATAGCTGTGCACAAGTTTCTAAAATTAATTGTGCATTACAAGTTTTATCAAAAATTTGGTTCACTAATTTAAAACGTGAATATATATATATATATATATATATATATATATATATATATATATATATATATATATATATATATATATATATATATATATATATATATATATACATATATATATATATATATATACATATATATATATATATATATATATATATATATATATATATATATATATATATATATATATATATATATATATATATATATATATATATATATATATGAATGACCACGCATAAAGTCTTCATTAATTCATCATTCAGACTCTCTGGTTTGTTCCACATAAAATATGTATCCCCGTTTTAATAAACAATTCGGCTATTACAATACTTGTGTAGTGGATGCAAATAAACAGAGGTATTCCGTAACATAAACGGTTAGCCGATTTGCGTCTGTTGATATGGAGACTTTTCAACAGTCGGTTAAAATGTAGAATTATCTTCCATAATTACCTTGCCGTAATATATCTATTTCATTGGCCATTTGCTCTGCTTTCTTCGTCTCTTCTTCTATTTTTGCTTTTTCTACTAATTCTGTCTGTGGATTTGTCTCTACCAGATCCCTGTGTAGCTTGTTTTCTTTCTCCTGTGTCTCGCACGCAGCCGATTTGATTTCATCGTCCTGCAAGGAAATGTGCCGACTAATCTTCTTCACATGAACTCTAAAAATCGCGATCCAATCAAATCCATTGTCCGTGTTGTTGACTTGCCCCTCTTTACCAACAATTTCTACACTGTATATGCCAACCTCTTCAAATCTTATCCTAATATTTAGATATTTGTCATCATTTTCCTCGACTGTTTTTACGTCGACATTCGTTGCTGAAAACGGAATGCTATTGTTGTTTGTATTGCTACCACTATCGTCATTTTTCTTTTTCATATCATTTGTGTTTAGCTTTTTGTCTGGCTCTATCTCTTTCACATAGCATTGAAACGTTTGCCGTTTTGATCTCTGTGAATTCAGTCCAAACACAAAAGATACATCCCCATCTTTTGTCTGAAGACAACACAAAGGGTCTGCAAGATATTTCATATCAAGTTCAAAACATCTCTGCCTCAGACATACTTGCTTTCCAAATTCCTTCAATGAAATAGGTTTATCAAGAAGTTGCCATTCCGAAACCTCAGGGAAATGAGTGAAAATTAAGTGCTCAGGATCCGTTAGAAAGTAATATTCATCGAAATAATATTTAATGTCTGTTCTCGATTTTCCCACCATCTCACAGGCTCCCCAGAACGTGTCAACTAACCACCATATTTCGTTTATCAGAACCGCATTCCATTCTGCTTTGTGTTTTCCGGTGATCTTCTCTCCAACTTCATAGGTTGATCCTTTTGCAAAACCAGATATTACGACACAAGGCACATCAACCATCCTGAAATTAAAATTTCTCTTCTTGATGATACGAATGAGTACACAGACAGCTAATAAACACATTTTATAGTAGAATAACACCGTTGCCAAAGGTAATAAAATGCTACAACCACCCACCCCAAATAAAACAGATAAAAAAGTTTTGATCACACCGAGATCTTCTGCTGAATATAGTTGATTTCATGATTAGGTTAATATTACGTTACCACACAGACCTCATATTTGTTAAACTGTTTAATATTCATAAGTTACTACATTTGTATAAGACATATGAATAAATTCTGAATAATACTGCAAGACCTTGGGAGTGAAGAGTAAAGTATTAATCAGAAGAAGAAAAAAAACATGAGATCATACTTTCTCACATAAATTGGAGTAAACTTTCAATAATATACTCATTTTGGTTTTTTTTCTTCCTCAGGATTAGTAATAAAGAGAATAACCAAACAAGATCAAAGCAATTGAATTTACGCTGCTTTCCAAAATAAAGAGAGTAACCAAACAAGATCAAAGCAATTTAATTTACGCTGCTCTCCAAAACAAATACACAACTGAACATTGATCAATGCACAGTAGCAATATTATTGCGCAGATAGCATCGCCCAGCGACCTTTGAACTTCGTCGCTCGCTCGAGATTAATTTTAAAAGTTCTCGTTTTGGTCTACTTAAATTGAAACTTAGAGTCATATTTCGAATGAATTTGCATTTTCCAGTTGGTCTGAATTGGCAGCATTTTGTTTTTCTGTTGATTCAACTCAATTCTGTTTTTCTACCTATCATGGACTGGATCTATTGGTTCAGTTCAGTGCAGTGAAGAGAATGTGATATAAGTTGTAAACGTAGCCGAAATTACAGTACAATTTTGATGTGCAATAGTTCTATGGGTCGTGTCATTCGGATTTGCAAAACTAAGTACATTTTGGGCAAATTTAAAGATGCATTTGTGTAAGTGCATTGACCACAATTCTTATCATCAGCTAAAGAAGTCTCATCCACATAGTTCTCTCTCTCTCTCTCTCTCTCTCTCTCTCTCTCTCTCTCTCTCTCTCTCTCTCTCTCTCTCTCTCTCTCTCTCTCTCTCTCTCGATCTTGATCTCGATCTTGATCTCGATCTCTCTCGATCTTGATCTCGATCTCTCGATCTCTCGAACTCTCTCTCTCGAACTCTCTCGATCTTTGGAAAACAGAATCATAACATAAACGTCAAGAAGACCAAAGAATCACCAGAAAAACTAAACACACTAAATCAATAATATAATAAAATCATCTAAACACAAACGCTCTCATTAAATAATAATAATAATAATAATAATAATAATAATAATAATAATAATAATAATAATAATAATAATAATAATAATAATAATAATAATAATAATAATAAAATAATAATTATAAAAATGATAATGATAATGATAATAATAAAACTGCTTATAAGTCGGAGGTAAAATAGGAGATACTGAGGTACTAATAACATCCACACAAGAATAATTGAGTCAACGTCTGCATATTGCTTATGTGACCTTTTGAACTCAATAAGTAGAAAATAAAACATTGTCAACGACAAGCTATTTCTGGATATACATATTATGTTTGCTGCAGCTAGCATGACACTGTCTAATTTGGACGTTAGACTTACCCACACAATATGCTAAATAGTTGGGCATATGTTAACTTATTTTCTACCAACTGAAGAAGATAATGGGCAGTATTCGTGTCTACTTCGGACGAAGATCTTTCAAGTGCACTGACTGGTTGTAACGTCAGCCAACGGTAGACTGCCCTTGTCTTTGCAAGGTCATTGCTGAGCCCTTTGGTCAACTCTTCCACCACGTGTTTCAATGGCTTTTTGTTCAGTGTTTGTCCTATCTGCAAATTATGAGATAAGTGTATCATAAGACATAATTATGACGAAGCAGATGACGCTTACCGATTTAGGAAATACTTAATGACATTTTAATAATGATAACTGATGCAACTGCAATTAAGCAATACTACGCATCTTTGAGAGTATCGTCGTCAAGTTTAATCTTATATTAACTGTGCGTTAGTTTTGCGTAGACATTGTATAAATGAATGAAGTATTGTTCCCTCTTTTACGCCCATATACATACCACATACACACAACTATTTGTTAGATATTTAATGACTTTTCACCGACAACATTGCGTTTTGTTCTTTTTGATAGCTGTCATTTCTGTGTGTGCATAGCTATCCATACCTAAGAAAAATAAAATGAGTGAACATAAATCGATTTCATACACACCTAGCTGATGTTTGGAAGCTGAGAAAAACTGCCTCTCCTATCGACTCTGAAGTATGAATCTGAACTTACCCCTAAAGGTTGTACAATGATACATTCTTTATAAAAAAAACTTTATGATTTCCCAGACTGTCAGATATTCACCTGCTAAAGGAATAACATAAACAAAATGCCACACTGCACATTCACCCAAGCACTGTCAAAAGCACCATGAATTAACAGTCAAACAAATTGAATTGGGATGTTAACCAATATCCAATTAAGAAAGCAGTGCGTCGCCTGCAACTTACCGAATTAGCAGCATTGTCCGCTTTAATTATGTCCTCTAGCCTTAGGATATCCGACTTTCTTCCCTTCAATTGTCTGGGACCAGGTATATTGCTTAACTTGGACAAATCATTTGTGTAGACGTGATGACTGTCAGAATACTTCAGTCCTCGTATGTGAGCTGGTTGAGAGGAAAACAGTAGCCATTCGCAAGGAAGATCTTTTTCAACCTGAAACGTGAGCCAGATAATTAATTGTGTCTTTAATAAGTAGCGTTCGCTAAAATTTGATTATTAATTTCATATGAAAATTAAAAAGTTTTAGGATGCCACGTATTGACGGACTTTTAAATCTTAATCCTTTCATAGGAATTAGAGATGTCCAAATGATAATTCGTAACTTAAATTAGAAAAAAGGTATTTAATATTGATCTCTAATTTTCATGTTCATTAAAGTTAGTAGCTTGGAATATCTGCTTTGAATTATTTTAAATCACAAATAATTCGACAATTCTACAACAAATGTAGACCCCGCAAGTGGGGAGAAAAGAATGATAAGTAATTCCCCTTTACGAATATTCAATCAGTCATCAAAACTTACCAAATCTCATCATTACTGCTAAGACATGTGGATCATAAAGTAATTTAATAAACAATGCTTAAGCACGCATTAAGGGGTAGCGTTATTTATTACCAAAATTAGAAAATCTTCTAAACGCAAAGTAAATCGAGTTACTTTGATTATCTCAGGATGTAATACCAGTCTGAGAATTTGCATCCGACCGAGACAGCTAAAGAAAATTGATTTATGTTAGTGCACGCTGTGCCGCTTTCTGCGTCCAAGGATTTAATGGATTTGTCTACAAGAACACTGGCCAATACACGATAACAAAGGCGTTTTTGCGCATGCTTCATAATGCGAAAAGTATGTAGCGTTTCTGTCATTTTATGTGCCTTCCTTGATCCAATTGAAATTCCAGACTGGTATTTACCACGTGATTAACTTGCAAACATCAGTTCTACAAAATAAGTACGGCCTTGGTCATTTTAGACAACGTCTCATCGGATGAAGAAGGAAAGCAATGAGCCACTCTGCCAGATTTAGACGAAAGTCCCAGATTTAGCATGTTCTCTTCTTTAAATTATGACATGTTTCAATGAGCTTCGTGTGCATATAATTGTATCTAGGGTACAGGTAGTTGTGTCTACGTACCAGTAACTGTGCCTAGGGTGCCGGTAATTGTCTACTGGTGGCGGTAGTTGTATATAGGTGATGGTAATTATATCTAGGATACCGGTAACTGTATCTAAGGTGAGAAAAATTGTATCTAGGGTACCCGCAATTGTATCTATAGTACCGATAATTATGTTTAGGGGACGGAAATTTTGTCTAGTATGCCGGTAAAACATAATTAGTGGGTTAATGCCGTAATAGTGTAAACATAATTCTAATTATGCATCTGATCTAATTATGTTCCAGAGAAAATATACATAAAGTTTGATATATGTTGGTAAATATTATATACGAAGTATACTTTTGTTGATTATGCGACTTATGCTTCTCTCAATCAAAGGTTCACAGTCAGTAATAACATTAATACTTACTATTGACACAGAATTCCTGTTTCCCATTATTTGTTCATTCGGTGTTGAGTTTTAATAATGTCAACGAATACTCCTACATCCAATTATATCACTGACACAATACCTCTACCTCATCGTACATTTATAAGCCATGGATACTCGTGCACAAAAATTAAACTTTATTACTACATTATTGTTTCTAAATGACAATAATGTATGCGGATGATAATTTAAGTCAATGAATTATTTTTATGTTTTGTGTTGTATATTAAACACAATTTTATTAAAATCATATAAATAGGTATATGGACTAACAGTTCGATACTATGCATATATGTTAAAAAATAAAAACTATTTTGCCATGTGTAACAAGTTTTGCAGTGAAGTTAAACGGTTTTATAAGATTGCTTCTGTAATCATGTCTCTGAAAACGTTCTCTCTCTCTCTCTCTCTCTCTCTCTCTCTCTCTCTCTCTCTCTCTCTCTCTCTCTCTCTCTCTCTCTCTCTCTCTCTCTCTCTCTCTCTCTCTCTCTCTCTCTCGCACGCTCGCACACATACACATTATCCATCTCTCTTTTTTAACTTAATCTTCTATGACAGGTATAGAAGACCAATATAAAATTCAGCCGTTAATAGGTCATAATGCTGAGGTCTAAACAAGTCGATTAAATACAATGGATTTAACAGATTCAATTGGCCTATCACACGGCTGTGCTCTTCAATCCTATCAATACACCTTCAAAGTTGCTAGCTCAGTCACCCGGTTTATCAGCTGGTAGTCAGGCAATGGAGTCATTTGCAAGGTTTTGTGTGGTCCTAATACTAATCATCGTCAATGGCTCCGTCGTGTTGGCCGTACAAAGACACTAATCTTTTTTAATTACATATATTAGATATACCTATTTTAATTTAGTCTTTCAAAGTCAGGTACAATGAGTTTGATTTGTTTTAAATATCTATTTCCAATACGATAAAGTGACTGAAAATATTTATTAACAGAGCAATCGTTTTTTTATTATTCTTAAAAATTATCTAGGTGATAATCGTATGCATTGATGATATCACTGACGAATATTTATAAGAAAATATTCTAAAAGATGAATCTATGTCTAACTGTGTGGGGCACGAAAAGAAAATAAAAACACCTAATAACCTTCATTTTACAAAATACTAGCCACGTTATAAATGAACATAAATAAATGTTTTACGCACGAATATGTTCTTATAGCTAACGACTGCTCAAGATGGACTACATGGCTAAAAGATTTTGTATTAAACTGATTCAGGCCTCAAGCTCTGTCATAAGTATCATTTCTTTAAAATTACTGTTAGCCATTGTATGCCAATATGCAATAATATTTAACACTCAAAGAAAAATAAAATTGTTGAGAATCCTTTTCCTTTTATTCCGATGAATGTTAATTTATATTTTTTCTACATCGTTATTGTACTGCGAATCAAACATTATTGCGGAGAAGGAAGTGGACAATTGGCAAAAAACATGGACTGCAATTTAAACTTCAGTGATTGTAATTAATAATTCAAAGCTAAGGACTAGCACTTACTTGTCTGCCCTGAGTCTTTAATTTGTCAAATCTCCCCAAACTCCAATTATGAATAAATTTGAAAAAACGTATGTTACATTCTCTGATGAATATCGCTCAAAATTACTGATCTTATCATTAGATTGCATCACATTGTCTCTATGTATGTATGTATGTATGTATGTATGTATGTATGTATGTATGTATGTATGTATGTATGTATGTATGTATGTATGTATGTATGTATGTATGTATGTATGTATGTATGTATGTATGTATGTATGTATGTATGGATGCATGCATGCATGCATGCATGCATGCATGGATGGATCGATGAATGCATGCATGCATATATAATTATGTTTTAATGTAAAGACATAGACCAAAATAACAACTAAATTTACAGACATTGATGTCAATATTAATTTCTTCTTCTTCTTCTTCTTCTTCTTCTTCTTCTTCTTCTTCTTCTTCTTCTTCTTTTATTATTATTATTATTATTATTATTATTATTATTATTATTATTATTATTATTATTATTATTATTATTATTATATCAAAGATCTATTTATCATTTAAGATGTGATGGCGATAATGATTGAATTGTGGAAATAAATCGTGATATCTACCTCCTTCAATCGATGTCTGTTATTAAAGACGAAACCAGAAGGAACTATTCGTATCCTTACTGCATTACTTTAGTGAACTGAACGGATTTAATTGGCCTACCATAGTCATTTATATGCGAATCATCAACCTGGTCATAACATAAGTATATTTCTACCTCTCTTTCTCTCTGTCGCGTTCTTTATCGCTCATCAAAATGTTACTAACAGCTGCCTCGCTTGACGCTCAGCATTAAAATGTTAGTGTTAAGACTGCTCGGCCTGGCGTGAGGATAATGTGACTAGATGGCGGCATGATGCCCCAGTGCTAGACATCACAATAAATTGTCACACTGCCCAAAACTCTTAAAGAAAGAACAATCATCCTGATTAATAAAGGAAAATGGGAAATGAAAGATTTGAAAACTTGGAGACCTATAACACTATTAAATGCTTATGATAAAATACTAAGCAACCAATAGAATTAGAAAGTGCTTTAACAATATAAGATTTCTCAATCATAGCTGGGGGGTAGGTAGAAAGATTTTAAATATTACACTTTTAATTACTTCGATAATAGACCTCATTACGAATAAAAATGAAAAGACAGTAATGTACATATTCGACCAAGACAAGACGTTTGATAAATTAGAACACGATTTTATATTTCATTCATTAATAAAGTGCTGACTTGGCAATAGCATAATTAATTGGATCAAAACTATGTATAGAAATATGTCTTGAGTAATAATAAATGGAGCCCTGACGGGAGAATTTATGCTTCAACTCTCAGTAAGACAGAGCTGCCCTCTATCAATGTTACTATATGTAATTGCTATTGAGGTGTGGTGGTGTTTATGAATTTGAACGTAGATTTAACCATTTTTTCAGTCATATCGCTACGATGTCTGCAGTGTGGCAGTTTATAGTGATGTCTAGCACTGAGGCATCATGCCGCAGACATGTAGCATGATGTCCCACCCAGTCACATTATCCAGACACCAGGCCGACCAGTCCTAACACTAACCTTTTAATGCTAAGCGTCAAGAGAGGCAGTTGTTAGTACCATTTTTGTAAGTCTTTAGTATGACTCGACCCGGGATCGAACCCACGACCTCCCGCATCAGAGGCGGACGCTCTAACCACTAGGCCACCGGAGCGGTAAATAATTGCTATTGAAGCCTTGAACATAAACATTAAAAATAATACTAATATTCAAGGAGTCAAAATACCCAATATGAAAGAAGATTTCTAAACTATACTACATGCAGACGATTGTACGAACTTTATTAGAGACGGATACTCTTTTAAATATCTATAGGATGAATTTGCAAAATTTGGGAAAGTCTCTGGATCGGCAATAAATCACAGTAAAACAGAAATTTTATTTACAGGAAACCCAGGTCTCCCGCCAAATTTGCTCAAAAAGCATGTAAGAGCATTGGGAATTGATTTCTGACTGAACTCAACCCACAAAAACTATAGTGAGCTAATATCAAAATTCGACGCACAAATCGAAACTTGGTTGTATGTCAAGCTAAACTTAATGGACCGCATACTAATCGCCAAGACTTATGTATATAGTCAAATTACATTATGAATTTTACTCACTTGACAAAAGCCACGATAGGCAACATAGAAAGAAAAATACTGAGCTTTCTTTGGGAAAACAAAATTCATTACATAGGGAAAAATATATATGCAGACCTCCGTTTAGAGGGGATTAGACCTCTCAAGCCTAAGCTTGAAGCAAAAATCCATGATTTTAAATAGGTTGAAAATGCAAAACGATAAAACCACGAGAATAACAAGCTGATGAGTTACACTAAATTTGTTGCATGCATTTCCAGAGGATTAGAGCGCAAGTTTCACCTATACATCTGTTCAGAAAATCAAATACTGTGAACTCCGAAAGGTAACAAACTAGGACACGACCAGGAACAAGACAACGATAACGAAAATGACAACGACAACGAAAATGAAACGGAAATCGAAAACGAAACAGACAACGAAACAAAAGAACGAGACGAAAACGAAAATACAGAAATGGAATCTAGCATTGATACAAGCGATTCTCTAACAACAGATGGAAATACTGAATCATTGGAGGAGGGTGAGAGGATAATTGCCTCTCAATCTCCAAACAACAAAGCACAATTAGGAAAAATATTTACATTTTGAATAGAAAGTCAATATTTATTAGTATTAATATATAATTTGTAGAATTCAAAAATGTATCGGCAACCAGATGGGAAAAATGAGGGAAAAAACTCAAAATAGCTTCAATCAATATAAATGGGATAAACGGGAAAAAAACTATTAAACTATGTAAAGAATTGGAATATGACGTAATTTTAATACAGAAAACCCACAATGGTTTTACGAGGGAGTTAACTTCCCAATTAGAAAGGGATTTCAATGGTATTTTAATAAAAAGTGATGCAAAATTTAGGGATAGCAAAGATGGTGTAGCGATAATTTTAAAAAATAATAGGGGTATAAGGTGGGAGAGGAAAATGGAAGGGGATTTCTTTAAAGGAAGACTAATCCAAATAATCATAGAGAATATACATATTATAAATATATATTTTCCCGCAATAATTATATGAAATTTGAATTTATTGATCAATTAGATAAATATATAAGTGAATACTCTATGGACAATCTGATTATAGGAGGGGATTTTAACTGGGTGGGGGACCAGATTGATAGAAAAGGGGAGTTAACAACTAATAATAAAATGATAAATGGGATAATGAACAAATTTTTGGACAAACAAAAATTAAAAGACATCTACAGACTGTTAAACCTACATAGGATTGAATTAACTTATGAATATGGGGATAACTTAGGGAGTAGACTAGATAAATTTTATGGAAATAATTTTAGTTATAAAATGTATGACTCCAAAATAACAGAAGTGTAAATTTCGGACCATAAATTGATAAATTTAAATATTAACATTTTAAATAGAAGTAAATGGAGAGAGAAAGAGGATTTAGAAATTAAATAAAAATGTTTTACTAAATGATGAATTTATTGAAGAGATTAAAACGAAAATAAGTAATTTTTTAAAAATAAAGCACGATGATATTATAGTTATGTGGGATAAACTTAAAAATGATTTTAAGAAAACTGCAATCAGGCATTCTAAAAGAATAAAAGAGCTTAGAGATATGGATGAATCTGAAATTAAATTACAATTAAAAAGAGAGATTACAGAGGAGTCAAAAAAAGTTACAAAATAAACTAAAATAAATAGAACTGGACAAGGAAAGAGAGAAATAAGAGCGGGTAAATTTACACAGTTGTATACTACCCCTTCCCTCATGTATTGGACATGCATGATAAATAAAAGTCTAAATAAAAGGGAGGAATTAAGGAAAGGAAGACAAAAACTTTTAATAAAAATATGGGATAAAGAGAAAAAAGTACTAAAAGATAAGAAAGAAATTTTAAATAGGATAATGGAATATTATAAAGAATTATACACAAAACAGGATATAGATACGGACACAATTAGTAACTGTTTAAAAGATGTTAAGTGTGAGATGATTTCATCTGAACATAAAGACTTTTGTGATGATTTCATCTCCACAGATGAAATTTTAAAATACGATAACACAATTAGCAAAAGGAAAATCCCCGGGAAGAGATGGACTCATTGCGGAATTCTATCATAATTTCCAAAGTGAGTTAACGCCGATTCTTGAATTTTTATTTAATAATATTCTTTTAAATAATAACAAAATGTCCAATACATGAGGGAAGGGGTAATTTCGTTAATTTACAAGGGCAAAGGGGAAAGGAATGATTTAAAAAATTGGAGGCCCATCTCCAGCCTTAATATAGACTACAAAATAACGCCGATTCTTGAATATTTATTTAATAATATTCTTTTAAGTAACAACAAAATGTCCAATACAATGAGGGAAGGGGTAATTTCGTTAATTTACAAGGGCAAAGGGGAAAGGAATGATTTAAAAATTGGAGGCCCATCTCCATCCTTTATATAGACTACAAAATATTGAGTAAGTTATTAGCTAATAGGGTTCAAAATTGTATGGCCAAAATTATAAATGAAAACCAAACATGCGGTTCTAAAGGAAAGGACATAAGAAACAATATTTTAAATATAAAAACAATAATTGATTATATTAAGGGAAATGATAAGATAGGCGCCATGGTGATTGTCGATCAGGAAAAACCCTTCGACAGAATTGAACACAACTATATAGGAAAAGTACTAGAAAAATTTGGTTTTGGAGAAAATATCCAAATATGGACCAACATACTGTACAATGATAAAATTGCGAGAGTACAGGTAAATGGAGCTGTTACGGAAAATTTTATATACAGCGATCAGTAAGACAAGGATGCCCACTATCAATGCTATTATTAATAGCAATATAAATTCTGAGTATAAGAATAAGGAATAACAGTAACATAGAAGAGATACAAATACCAAATTTGAAAAGAAATAAAAATTCTTCAACATGCAGATGATTGCACGAATTTTATTAGGAACCCTAACTCTTTCAAACATTTAATGAATGAATACAACAACTTTTGTAAAGCTTCGGGTTCGAAGATAAATCACGAAAAAACAGAGGTTTTAAAAATAGGAAACTGGAAGGGTCATCACCCAGGATTACCACCCCATTACACTAAAGGAACGGTGAAAGCCCTAGGTATTTAGTTTGGGGAAAAATGATGATCAGGAAAACTATAAACAGATAATAGAAAAGATTAAGAAATCATTAGATATCTGGGCCTTGACGCCATTGAGTATTATGGAAAGAGCCCAAGTGGCTAAAACATATTTATGCTCGAATATTAATTAATTCTTTAAAATTTATAGATTTGATAAACAAAGATTTAGAGAAAATTGATAATGAAATTATTAAATATATGGGATATAAAACACATTATATCCAAAAAGATACATTATACAGGCCAAAAAAGGGGGGGGGTAAATTTACCGAGTCCAGTTTTAATGAAAAATGCAAACATGATAAATGGATTCAAAATAATCAAATCCAAACCAAGTATACAGTGGGAGGCGATTTATTTATATTGGTTTGGTTTCATGCTTAAAAACAAACAAGAAATATATAAAAACAATGCAATTAGCAAACTCTTAAAGGCACCTAGGAAATTTAAATAAAGATCTAATTTTAAAATTTAGGGGAAAAAAGAAATATGGAGGAAGATAGGGAAATTACGTACAAAATAATAAAGGATTTAACTATAAAAAAAAGATGCAAAATTGAAATGGAAGATTAAATGGGAACTGGGAAAAAATTGGAAAGCATGGGAAAATATAAATTCTTTAAAAATACAAAGTTTAATTTTTAAATACATCCATAATGCCTGGTTAACAGAAGGCATATGATTATTAATATACCTAAATGTCCATTATGTAAAAAGTTTGAATTTTCAAACAAACATGTTATTTAAAAATGCCAAACTACTAAAACTGAACGAGATGAAATTATTGGCATAATTAAAAAGTATGGGGATTTTAAATTACCTCTATTTTAATTACCAAATTGTGACTTCGTCTTCTCCTGCACGATTAGGGAGAACGAAATGCCACATTGCAGATTCACGCAAGTACTAACTATGCACAATGAAACAATTGCGGAAAATAGTTTGAACTGGTATTTTAAACAAGAACCAATTAGCAGCAATGTCCGCTTTAATTATGTCCTCGGACCTTAGGTTTTTCTGCCATTAAGCTGTTTATGACCGAGTATATTGCCTAATTCTGAAAAATCATATGGATTTACGTAATGACTACATCAGTCCACGTATATGAGCTGGTTCAGAGGAAAACATCAGCCATTTGCAAGGAAGATCTAGGTCAACCTGAAAAAATACGAACAAATATTTGATCGAATCTTTAAAGAAAAGCGTCCGCTAAATTATGATTTACAATGTCTTGGTTTTATATTTATTTCGTATGAAAATTTGGAAGTTTGCATATTTAATCTAACTCCTTGTAAGACATTTAGAGCCGAGAGCACGATGTTATATAAATTGAATTAAATGTTTTATTAAAGTTATTCCGAATTTTGATATTCTTCCACCGCTGAAAAGTTAGTAAGATAGAATGTGTTATATATTATGATAAATCACGAACAGTTCAACAATTTTGCCATAAAAGTAAAGCGTTTTGTATGGTAGAAAAAAATTATAAGTAGACTCAGTCTTATAGGCATCACAGTTTATCAAAACTCATCATTCCTCCCAGATCTAGATTACAGGATTACACGACCTTTAAAAGAGACAACGAGAACGCTAGCATATAGCGGTAGGGGTATTTATTACAAAGATTTTATTTATTAAAAAAGAAACTGGTACTAGAAATTGTTCTAAATGTAAAGTAAAACCAGTTTCATTGACTTGTTTTCTGGCCAAAATAAAACTGCGTATTTTGCATCTCTTCGAAACGGTGATAAAAAGCTGATCGATCGACCGATGTCGGTATCGCTTTGTATCGCATTAAGCTGTAGATGGTACACGTAACGATTGAGTGTTGTGCACATTTAATTGTATCTAGGTGCTAGTAATGCATTATGGACTTTATGCCTGTAATAGAATAAACTTAATTATAATTCATACTTCTGAAGAAACTCTGCTTGAAACTGGTTGATCTTACTAAATATTGTAGATGAAGTATACCTTGAAGCTGATTGACCTTACTAAATATTGTAGACGAAGTATACATTTCCCCTAAATATTACAGATTTAAATTCATGCATTAACTCTTCGTTGTGTGACTAAATTTTATCAACAGATTCAGTCAAAAGTCCTGTATTTATTAATAGTATTAATATTTTCCTGTTTCTCATTATTTGATCATTTAGTGTTGACTGTTTACTAATATCGTAGAATAATCCTTGGTCTGTTTTAATCACCAAAACATAACACAGGCATTTCAATGCAGCTCTAAGCCATGGACACTCATGTACAAAAAATTAAGCCGTTTTAGAACCATTTTAATTCCTTTATGACAAGTATATATGTGGACAATTATGCAAAGTGAATTAATTATTTGTATAGTTTGCTATACATACATATATATATATATATATATATATATATATATATATATATATATATATATATATATATATATATATATATATATATATATATATATATATATATATATATATATATATAAAATACATATATAAAATACAATTTTAATAAGAATCAAATAGACACGCATGTGTGCGGACAGTTTTGAAATATGTATATCTTTTGTCAAATGAAGAATATCTCGCCATTTGTAACAACGTCTTGCAGCTTGAACATGGATTTTTTAGGACTGCTTTATCAGTCATGTTGCTATTATAAATTTATATATTGTTTAAAAGGACACATGATATTTACAGGATTAAACAATCCACTTTAATTGGTCTAAATTGTTCCAAAGTTGTTTAAAACATTTATTGATTTGTGTGAAAGAGGAAATTCAATTCAAATATCTATTTCGATGTCAGTTGTGGTATTTAATAGAAACATGAGTATGAATCCTAACCACACTCACCCATACTTGTTTCTCTCTCTCTCTCTCTCTCTCTCTCTCTCTCTCTCTCTCTCTCTCTCTCTCTCTCTCTCTCTCTCTCTCTCTCTCTCTCTCTCTCTCTCTCTCTCTCTCTTAAACCTTATCTACTATCATAGGTATTGAAGATCGGTATAATAAATCGTATTACTTTGATCTTACAAATATATTACATACACACGACAACAGTAGTGCACTACTTTAGTGAACTGAACGGATTTAATTGGCCTACCACACGGCCGTGTTCCCCTCCTATAAATGCACATCCACGGTTGCTTGCTCCATCACGATTTATGATTTTGAAGTCATGCAGTACTCATTGGCAGGGTTTCGTGTTGCTGTAAACTCACTGTGCTCAAATACATATTAAGTAAATAGATTGCACGGGTTGGTACACAGACATTGGCCTATTTGAAAGGTTTTTCAAACTGGTGCATTTTAATATAGTGTTTCATATTGATATGTTGTAATATAGTCTTTCAGTCAGTTATTTGAATATTTTTTTTATAAAAAAAAACAATGTTTCCAATAAAAGATAAGGTTACAGACTTTATTTTTAATATTGCAATAGATCATTAGTTTTTTTTATTGAAAATGATATTTTAAAAACTAATACACTTATATTCACTGATGATATCATTCACAAATTAATAAACTACTTAAAAGAACACTTGAAGAAGAATTTCTGACTAGTTTAGTTGAGCAAGAAAAGAGCCCAAAGCGGTATGTCAGCAGGAAAAAAAGTATATGCAACCTTTTGGTTTGAAAAATGTAATAATAGGTAAGTTATAAATCTGTAAAAACTCTAAGAAATAGTTGTAACAAAAAATATTTCCTGATAGGCTAACGGCTGCTTCAGATTGACTGCTTGACTAAAATAATTTTGTATTAAACTACTTCAACTAATAATCAATGGTACAAGTGTTCCGTTCACGCGATTAAAGTATGCACGACCTTGATACTAACAAATCATTTAAACTTCAGGTTACCAAGTGTTTAAATGAGGTCAACTAAAATAATGCTAATGAAATACTTTTCAGTTTTGTACAAACAGAATGTACTTAAAAGAATATCGACTCCCGTGAAAATAATCTTTGCAATAAAATGTAATGAAACAAAAAAAAGATAAAACGAATTTGAAAACTTACACATAAGTAAATTAATTACATATAAGTCACAATTAATATATATGCTTTATGTTCATGCTTTATAAGCATATCGATCTTTTAAAAGCAAAATCAGAGGGAAATTATCAAATATTTCTAATTCTTTCCTCGTTTAGTCAGTATCTTTTTATACTCTCTCTCTCTCTCTCTCTCTCTCTCTCTCTCTCTCTCTCTCTCTCTCTCTCTCTCTCTCTCTCTCTCTCTCTCTCTCTCTCTCTCTCTCTCTCTCTCTCTCTCTCTCTCTCTCTCTCTCTCTCTCTCGTAATTTATTCTTCTTCCAGAAATATATAAAAATTCATCAATAATATATAATATTATAAAGAACTTTAGATTACAAAGAAACATTGACTATATTAACCTGTCACAGGGGTGTAATTTTTTTATAATATCAGTATACCGTCATAGCTGATTGTTCGATGATATCATTTATGTATAGAGTTGTTCGTTGATTGTAATATTAATATAAATTATCCATACCTGCACATGACCTAAATAGATTGCACCGTATTCGAATTTCCTGTTGGAATTTTCTATTATAGTCATTCAAAGTCAGTTATTGTTATTTTGTTCGCTAACAGATTTACAATTATATTGAGCCACTTTGGCGTTATTAATTAATATCACAATCAGGTATTTCATATTATAAAATATAATGGAATAGATATTCATCAATTAACATGCAATTTAGAATTAAATAAAGTTTCAACAACAAAACAAATTATCGAAGAATCTGACTGACTGAGGGTGGAACAAGAAATGATGGTCAAAACGTTACGTTGTAAATCAAAATGAATTCTGATAGGCATTTTGAGCAAGTATATTGATTGCTATAGAACGCATTTAGCCCTCCCACAGAGGCACATTTATTTAAAATGTCGTGTCTTCCTTGGTATCCAGTTATGCATTATTATCCAAAGTTCAACTTATTGCGCTAAATATTACGTTATATATTTGCAAATTATTATTGCACTGGGTAACAAGTTGGATTGCTGAGCAAACTGTGGATAATGGGCAGGTGGCAGTGCACTGGCTTAAAGCTAATGCTGTGTAACATTTCCATTATTAAATTGTATCTAAGAATCCACATTTTGTTTTGCTTTGTAACTTTAAAAATGATCAAATCTTCCGATGAAAGAAAATGTTTAAAATCCAAAGCCCTAAGGTACAGCCCATAATACCATATCAACGAAACTGGACTAAGAACGTTATGAATATAATGTTTAATACAAAGTTTATAAATATCATGCAATTAATGCAATATGATGGATATTATATATTCTCTGGAGTAACAAGACAATCTCATGGAGTAAGTTTGTTGGATAACAGATAGTCCATTGGAGTGATTATATTTAATATAATACAGTATAAAAGAGTAATCGATCAGTCATTCCGTTTCAGTCAACCCCATCCCCGCTCTCTCTCTCTCTCTCTCTCTCTCTCTCTCTCTCTCTCTCTCTCTCTCTCTCTCTCTCTCTCTCTCTCTCTCTCTCTCTCTCTCTCTCTCTCTCTCTCTCTCTCTCTCTCTCTCTCTCTCTCTCTCTCTCTCTCTCTCTCTCACAACCTGCACTATATTTTTAATTGTACAGTATATGTGTATGTAGAGCTACCTTCCCTTCCTTGAAAAATAAATATGGCACCCAGCCTAATTACATGTCAAGTTTGTCTTCTCCTGGGATCAATAAATATTCGCATTGTCTTTTGTGCCAGTTCTCGTCTTTCAAAAATCAACAGAACTAGTTATAGTCATTCTGCACTGATGCACAAACAACCTATTATCATAAATATAGGTTTGGTTAGTGGCTGTTGCATTCTTAACTAAAAACCAGGACATAATTAGCCCTCTCCGATACTTGCATTGCCCCGCTATGGTCAAAAATTTACCATCTGGCTTATCAGTCGACACACGTTCCCAATGCTAACTAATGCTAACTAGTTACTAACTGTGAATTTAAAAAGACCCTTTCCCTGTAACAGTATAGCATACATATATGTTATAATTACACATACCTGTGTTTACGCTCAGTTAATTAATTTAAATATTTTTTTATCAGAGTGTAATATTAGAATTATTTTGAGGCGTTGGCATATAATGATACGATCAGTAAGATAAAAGATGGTGTAGCCTTTTTGTTTGAAAAGATATTATTATTATTATTATTATTATTATTATTATTATTATTATTATTATTATTATTATTATTATTATTATTATTAAAGTAATGATAGGGAAGAAGAATAAATTAATATCTCGACCATTTGAAGAGCCTTAAACTTTCACTGGTAAAATTAAAAAAGGAAGGTAAGTATTATATGCTTAATTTTCATGACAATACTACTTTCTGAGTACAACTATGTTGTATACTACTTTCTGAGTACAACTATGTTTTATACTACTTTCTGAGTACAACTATGTTGTATACTACTTTCTGAGTACAACTATGTTGTATACTACTTTCTGAGTACAACTATGTTGTATACTACTTTCTGAGTACAACTATGTTGTATACTACTTTCTGAGTACAACTATGTTGTATACTACTTTCTGAGTACAACTATGTTGTATACTACTTTCTGAGTACAACTATGTTGTATACTACTTTCTGAGTACAACTATGTTGTATACTACTTTCTGAGTACAATTATGTTTTATGATACTTTCTGAGTACAACTATATTTTATACTACTTTCTGAGTACAACTATATTTTATACTACTTTCTGAGTACAACTATGTTGTATACTACTTTCTGAGTACAACTATGTTGTATACTACTTTCTGAGTACAACTATGTTGTATACTACTTTCTGAGTACAACTATGTTGTATACTACTTTCTGAGTACAACTATGTTGTATACTACTTTCTGAGTACAACTATGTTGTATACTACTTTCTGAGTACAACTATGTTTTATACTACTTTCTGAGTACAACTATGTTTTATACTACTTTCTGAGTACAACTATGTTGTATACTACTTTCTGAGTACAACTATGTTTTATACTACTTTCTGAGTACAACTATGTTGTATACTACTTTCTGAGTACAACTATTTTTATGATACTTTCTGAGTACAACTATGTTTTATACTACTTTCTGAGTACAACTATGTTGTATACTAATTTCTGAGTACAACTATGTTGTATACTACTTTCTGAGTACAACTATGTTGTATACTACTTTCTGAGTACAACTATATTTTATACTACTTTCTGAGTACAACTATGTTGTATACTACTTTCTGAGTACAACTATGTTGTATACTACTTTCTGAGTACAACTATGTTGTATACTACTTTCTGAGTACAACTATGTTTTATACTACTTTCTGAGTACAACTATGTTGTATACTACTTTCTGAGTACAACTATGTTTTATACTACTTTCTGAGTACAACTATGTTTTATACTACTTTCTGAGTACAACTATGTTGTATACTACTTTCTGAGTACAACTATGTTGTATACTACTTTCTGAGTACAACTATGTTGTATACTACTTTCTGAGTACAACTATGTTGTATACTACTTTCTGAGTACAACTATGTTGTATACTACTTTCTGAGTACAACTATGTTGTATACTACTTTCTGAGTACAACTGATTATATTGTATACTACTTTCTAAGTAAAACTATGTTGTATACTACTTTCTGAGTACAACTATGTTGTATACTACTTTCTGAGTATAACTATGTTTAATACTTTCTAAGTACAAATTTGGTTTATATTACTTTCTGAGTACAACTATGTTGTATACTATTTTCTGAGTACAACTATTTTTATGATACTTTCTGAGTACAGCAATGTTTTATACTACTTTCTGAGTAAACTATGTTGTATACTACTTTCTGAGTACAATTATGTTTTATGATACTTTCTAAGTACAACTATGTTTTATACTACTTTCTGAGTACAACTATGTTGTATTCTACTTTCTGAGTACAACTATGTTTTATACTATTTTCTGAGTAAACTATGTTATGAACTATCCTCTAACAATCAATCATATTAAAGGATATCTGTAATTTCTTGGTTCATTATGTTTGGTCAGATTTTGTCAAATTCTTAACATTGCTTGATTTTTTTTTCTTTTAAATATTTCCAGGTCTTCTTAATATCAAGTTACATACATTTGTTTATAAACTGCACAAGTTGCAGGCACGAGGAATCGTCTCTAAATTAACGACTTAATAAAGAGCGCAAAACTTCATTCAATTTGTCAATGTAATTTATTTAGCTTAATGACAGTTTTGTTGTTGATGTTGTTTCTTTTGTTGTTGTTTCTGCAGGACACAAGTTAGGAAAATTTTTAAACTAAGCCTAGAAAGAACTATATTAGTTTTGGTTAATTAGAATAAATATTTTGTTGGTACACTTTTATTTAAAAGGGTCATTCTCAACAATTTTAATTCATTAAAACTAGTGACTCATTTAATATTGCAGTCTATGCTTACATGGTACTTTATGGCTTTTGTTAATTTTTATACATCTCTGCGTTTTACCATTATTGTAGAGGTTCTATTATTTCAGGGTATCCGATGGGTCTCAAAACCTCGGTGAGTTAGGGCTTGTCACACATAGATTGTGAAGACTGGACCCAGCGATATGAGCGGAGGAACCACCAGCTGGTCAACAGGCAAGAAGGCGGACCCAGCAAAGCGACGTGGAGAGCTAAGAGCACGGCAAGACACGCAGGACGCTTTGGTCATCCGCTGCATCCAGTCTCCATTCAAGGCTTGCCATCATCATCGTCGTCGTCACCATCGTCGTCATCATAATCGTCGTCGTCATCATCATCATCGATTCCAAGCATTAAATCATTATCGCTTTTATTATTATCAGGGAGCTTAAGGAAGATCTTGAATACACGAAGAAATAAAAAATTTTAATAAGTACAGTAATTCATTATTTTAATTCCACGAACGTAAAATATATTATATAAAGTTCCGTTCATATGCCTAGCTGCAATGGTGTAGTCAATGATGAACTATCTAAAGTTAAATATTTCAGGAGAAATTCAGTATTTCGTTCGCCTCTCGGTGTTCCTGACAAGTCCTCCTACTTTTACAATATTTTAAGTGCCAACATTCCATCATCAACATATATCTGTATACCACAGCTAGGACAACGGATTGTAATAGAGGCTTGCTAATGCCATTCCACGTTTTTCATTGTTCAAAATGATTCTTTAAGCAATTCTGTGAAAAATATTTCGCTAATTTGTGGCAATGTATGGCAACGATGGTGACATATGTGCTGTAAAATACATACTATTATGTTTCCTGCAGTTATTGTGTAATTGTGTGTGACATGCCAGATGTGCGCATAAAGCGCAAATATACAACAGTCAAAACAATCTGTGAAAATTGTATTTTCAATTTGATTCAAAATCATTTTGAATATAAAGATGATTTTGTTGATTTTATTGGGGATTTTTTTTTATCCATTGAGACATTTATTTAATTAATTATTTATCTATCATGACAAATCCAGTTCATGTGCAATGTATAACTGTCAATTTATTGAGTTTGTGCTTTAATGGGTTTTTGTTTTGCAACTGACGAAACGAATACTGAGCCGTGTTAGGACTAAAAACATTTGAAATAAACATTATCATTCTTTTCCATTTTCAAACTTTGAATCCAGTCTCCATTCCAGCCGTCTTGACTGTGTCTTGCCACTGAATCCAGTCTCCATTCCAGCCGTCTTGACTGTGTCTTGCCACTGAATCCAGTCTCCATTCCAGCCGTCTTGACTGCGTCTTGCCACTGAATCCAGTCTCCATTCCAGCCGTTTTGATTGCGTCTTGCCACTGAATCCAGTCTCCATTCCAGCCGTCTTGACTGCGTCTTGCCAAAGTGGAGCCTGGACGAGAGAGTGATGTTCTCCTGCATTTTAATACAACTCACGCGCAAGTCATTTGTGTCATCACCAGAGCCTTCGATGACATTAAATGGTCCTCATCGACACCGATGGACGAATATCGTCATCGTCGTCATCATATTCATGGTCATCACTTTCATCATCGTCGTCGTCGTCATCGTGTACTCCAAGCATTAACTCATCTTTGCCTTTATTTTTATCAGGAAGCTCAAGAAAGATCAAGACTAGACAAAGAAGACAGTTTAGAAATTACTCTGGTACCTAAAGCAGTTATGAAAATAGGAAACGTAACAGCGGCGCATGACGACCTCTAGTAAAGGAATAAAAAAATTTAATAAGAAAACTGCGCACGTAAAGTAATTCATTATTTTAATTCCACGAACGTAAAATATATTATATGAAGTTCCGTACGGACAGTCATCTGCCCAGCTGCATTGGTGTAGTCAATGATGAACTATTTAAAGTTAAAAAAGGAGAAATTCAGTCTGTCGTTCGCCTCTCGGTGTTCCAGGCAAGTCTTTCTACTTTTACACTACTTTAAGTCAACATTACATCATCAACACCATATCTATCCATCACTTCCTGGACACCGGATTGTAATAGAGGCTTGCTAATGCCATTCCACGTTTTTCAATAACTCGATTGTTCAAAATGATTCTTTTAGTAATTCTGTGAATAACAATTCGTTAATTTGTGGCAATGTATGGCGGCGATGGTGACATATGTGCTGTAAAATACATAATATTATGTTTCCTGCAGTTACTGTGTAATTGTGTGTGACATGCCAGATGTGTGCATAAAGCGCAAATATACAACAGTCACAACAATCTATGAAAATTGTATTTTCAATTTGATTCAAAATCATTTTGAATATAAAGATGATTTTGTTGATTTTATTGGGGATTCTTTTATCCATTGAGCCATTTATTTAATTAATTATTTATCTATCATGACAAATCCAGTTCATGTGCAATGTATAACTGTCAATTTATTGAGTTTATGCTTTAATGGGTTGTTTTTTTTGCAACTGACGAAACGAATACTGAGCCGTGTTAGGACTAAATACATTTGAAATAAACATTATCATTCTTTTCCATTTTCAAACTTTGACTCCAGTCTCCATTCCAGCCGTCTTGACTGCGTCTTGCCACTGAATCCAGTCTCCATTCCAGCCGTCTTGACTTCGTCTTGCCAAAGTGGGGCCTGGACGAGAGAGTGATGTTCTCCTGCATTTTAATGCAACTCACGCGCATGTCATTTGTGTCATCACCAGAGTCTTCGATAAAATTGAATGGTCCTCATCGACACCGATGGACGAATATCGTCATCGTCGTCATCATCTTCATGGTCATCGCTTTCATCATCATCGTCGTCGTCGTCATCGTGTACTCCAAGCATTAACTCAATTTTGCCTATATTTTTGTCAGGAAGCTCAAGAAAGATCAAGACTAGACAAAGAAGACAGTTTAGAAATTACTCCTGTAC